>NTHP01000116.1:207077-218952 GCA_003416845.1 Oplegnathus fasciatus | reverse complement strand
TTTTTTTTTTTTTTTTTTTTTACCATTCTTTTGTTAATATGTCTCTTGTGTATCACCCAGCTTTATGGAGGTGCAAAATCAAATAAGTACCCCTTTAAAGTCGGTAGGATTGAGAAGAGAGTGGACTTGAAAATTTGAACGAGTACAACTTCCAGGTCCCTCCCTCTCTCTCTCCACTGTGCTCCAGCCCTGCCTCCAAAGCCCCTCCCTGCATAGCAGCTCAGTCTAATTCTTTCTTTTTAGCTTGCTTTTCTTCGTTGGTCTTCTGTTTACTTGTCTTTGTCGTGTAAGCTGTTGTTGACAAAGGAAGGATGGGCAGTTTTCTCATTGCTTGGTTGTTTGGTGGTTGTTTGTCCGCCATTGCGTCCGCTCACTGAAGATATGGAGCTTGACAGAGTGAGAGCATGCATGGGGGAGGGGAGCTGCTCGCAGTGTGTTCAGGAGCAGTGATTGACACTGCGTCAGATACTCCTGCTCTGATTGGTTGTTTTGATTCAGGCGCGGTGGATTCTTGCAAATGGCCTTAGGGGCAGCAGGTGAAGCCAGAGGAGACTGATTTTTTCATGGATTATCAGTCTCATGTACTGCTGTGAGGACATAGTGACAGTTTTAGCAAATGTGACAAAAAGTTATTTTTATACGGGTTACCTACTTCAGCTTTACTAAATAATATGCATGGTTTGTCAACAATAATCCTCACTCAGTACTATAAAGTTTTATTTCAGGTATAGTGGAGTGTCAAGTTAACCAGTCATTACAAAAAGAAAAAACGAGTTGCTTAGCATGCCCATAGCTACAATCAAGCAATTTTTTTTTAATGAAACTATTTCGAGAAACTATGTATGACTAGTGACTAGTTTTACATCTTCACTAGTAACCAATGGGCTTGGGACTGAGAGCCACACAGGGCAGGGAAGTAAGAAAGTATTGACAGAAAGATTAACACATTGTTGGTTTTTAATCTTTTCATTGGATTGGACAACATTAAGAAAAAAAAACCCAGCAGTATCCACATCAGAATGATTACGATAAATGTTATTATCTGTTTGGCAAATAATAATAACTACTTATTAGCTTTTTCTGGAGCTTTCAACCGCATCCTCAAGGTCGTTATTGGTGGATGGTGTTTGCTCAGTTGTCATGGAGATAGCTCAGTTGTTATTTATTAGTTATTTATTTTGCCAAACCCAAAGCTAAGAATGAACTTGTACTCAAATGTTATTGTCTATTAGCAACTGAACTGTACAGTGTGAGCTGCCTCTTGTAACATACCGAATACTTACATTAAACCTCACATAAACTCAATTGATCACAGCTCATTATTTTTCTTAATGAAATGTTGCTAAAATGAATAATGATTTTCTTTCCTTGATTCAGTAAGATGTTGAATGATTAATGAATGGCCTCGGCACATTTAGTGGCTAAGCCTTCTCTTATAATGAAAAACGCATAATCTCCGGCAAATTTGTTGCAAACAAGACAGTCTTTTCCTGTTTGTCTGTTGTTCAGCAACATCTAGCTTACTTTTGCTGCACTTGTTTGCATAAATGTGGAAATATTCTGTTTTGACTTGTGGTTGTATCTTTATGATAAAATGTAGAAAAATCAATATATGAATCAATATATGGTTTTGCACTAAAATTTCCCTTTATGGATTGAAACTAATGAATGTCGACAGCCTCTTTCCTCAAGTTCCTTTTTTCCACAAGCTGTAGCTGCATTTGTCTTGTCAGCTCTGTTTCAATACATGCATATACTCTATACAGTTACCTACTTATTGTGTATTTGAAACCACTGACTTAACTGAAATAATGTGATATGGGAGACATTTAAATTACAGGTACAATTCTTTTGGTGAAAGGCTCACCCTATAAAGGAAGTAAACAAAAACACTGTCTACTTTAAAACAAAGAAGAAACTACAGCCTATCTGCTCTTGTCCACTCTGTACGTTACTGATGGACATGTATGTTTCGTCAACGTGACATTGCTGCTGTGGAGGCAAAATGCGCGCAGGCCTGAGGCAGTGGGCAGCAGCAGGACAGAGATTTCAGCAAACCCAGCAATAGCCTCAAATGACAGCAGGAGATCACTGTTCGAACTTATGAAAGTTGAAAGACTTCTTCCCTACATGCGCTGCAAGTAATTCACATAAATGTATTTGTCTTCATGTATGGAGCTGGTTTAGATGGTGAAAAACATCCTTGCAGCATGTCGAGCCATCATTGATGAGTTCAGTGTGTCTGGACAGAAAGACAGTTCTGAACATAATCATATGGGCATAGTGGAAAAATGTGGGTCCTGTGCCTATACAGTCATCCATTGTCAAATATTGATTAGAGCAGCTTTAACAGTTAATTCAGATTGTTTTCTTTAGCCTGATGTCACTTTCTGTGGAGAGACATGACTGTACTCTTTGAGTCTAACACAGGCATCTGCCCATATACCACATTTTGAGAGGAACTACTGTAAGCACTTTTGACTGCAGGTTTCTTGCAGGTTCTCCCCATGTCGGGGCTCTTGGTAGTTAGTTCCACTATTCCTATGATGTCCCTGGTCTTGGATTTTGTTTCTGTTGCAGTCTCAATTTGTGATTTAGGTCAACAAGATGTCTGTATTATATCATTAAAATTTGACATGGGGCAGTTTTAGCTTGTGGACATTTGACAGTTAGTGAGTAGAAATTAAGAGTTGCCATGGTACTCTGTGCAACAGCCTCAAAGCAGACTAGAGCACTATTAGAGATGGCTACCTGGATAACACAGGTCACCTTTTGTTGGTGGATGATGGATGTGGAGGCGGCATCAACCCTCAGGTGACATAGGTGATGGGCTTTTTCTTATTGCGGTCCTAATGGGAGAGAAAGCTGTGAAAAGGCATCAATCGTTACCCACTGCAACCACCAAGGTCACTGAGGTCACAAATTAACCAGCCTCTCTTTCTTCTCCGGTTTCTTTCTTTCTTTGCTTTTCACTTAGTCTTTTTTGGTTTTATTTTTCCATTTTTATTTGTTTTATCCCTCTGGTTATTTTCCTCCATGTATGAGGCCTGTAGTTACCATAATCGCTACAATATATCTTTGAACTCCTAAATGTTTTTAAAAATTTTAGTCATCTGTTTCAACTCTTGTATTTTCGCTTGTTAAAAACAGAAGAAGATTGCTCCTTTACTATATTTTCCCAACAGCTAAGAGAATTGACCAAGGTTTTAGGGTTCAGTATGTCTGCTGTTCAAAACACTTCAAATTTTTGCAAAACAGGTTTACAATCGTCGCATAGCAACAGTAGGAATGATTAGTGCTTCCCCTCAGCATCTGCTGAGTGCCACTGTCTAACAATGAGGTGTTCTGCACACATACAACGTTACTTTCTTTTAACACACATCCATGTTGATATCCAAAAAGGTCTAATGCCATTTTATTGTCACCTCTACATCCAGGCTTTTACCCTTCCCTTTCCTTTCAGTTAATTACTCACATCTTAGTGTCATCCTTCCCTGCTTTATGATTATTTTCTTTACTTCCATGGTGCTTTCAGGGCAGTTGGGAACTGGGAAACATCTGAAATTTAATGCTTGTTTTAATGAATGATTGGAAATTTACATACATTCTAAACAACATATTCATATGTTGAATTCCAGCTGGTCTCCGTTTGAGAGTTTGAGACTATCTCTCTTGAGACATTGTCTAACCTGATTTTAACTTCAAAACCAATCACTTGTCTCCTTGACTCCCTACCAGCTAAACTTTTTAAAGATCTCTGGTCATCTCTGCGACCTACAATGCTGAATACTGTTCATTTATGACTTTGAACTGGCACTGTCCCAACTAGCTTTAAGACTGCTGTGGTTAAACCTCTACTTAAGAAACCACACCTCGATACAGAATCTTTGAATAATTATAGATCAGTCTCTAACCTTTCATTCTTTACAAAAGTATTAGAAAGAGTTGTGTCTCAGCAACTTTTGGTCCACATAACTAACAGTAATCCTTCTGAACCTTTTCAATCTGCTTTTAGGGCCTGTCATTTCACTGAAACTGCACTTACTAAAGTGGTAAATCATTATTACTATGGTACTATGGATTCAAATTCCACCTCGATGTTCCAATTACTGGATCTCAGTGCAGCCTTTGATACCATTGATCAGGTCATACTCTTAGACCATCATGACAAACAATTTGGCATCTCTGGCCTGGCCCTCGCATGGTTAAAATTGTGTCTATCCAAAAGAACACAGTGTGTTTCTCATAATAATATTACATCACCGTTTTCTGATGTGAAAACCTCAGGGCTCTTTTCTTGGCCCTTTGCTTTTCTCTTTATATATCTCACCTCTTGGCCATATTATATGCAGTTTTTGAATAAATTTCCACTGCTATGCTGATGATACTCTGCTGTATGTGCCTGCTAAGGCAGATGATGATGCTCAAATTAGAAATCTAGAGGCCTGTTTATCCACTGTGAAATCCTGGATGTCACGCAATTTCCTGCTCCTAAATTCTGATAAAACTGAGATGCTGGTTATTGGCCCTGCTCCACAGAGACACCACTTTGATCAAGTAACAGTAACTCTCGCCAACTGCGTGCTTTCTGGTTTGGTTTAACAACCAAGAATCTTGGTGTCATGTTTGATCCTACCCTCTCTCTCGATCAGCACAATAAATAAATCACTAAGATCACCTTTTTCCATGTACGCAATGTCACTAAAATTAGGTATTTTCTGTCTATGGTCGATGCAGAGATCCTAATTCACGCCTTTGTTTAATCCAGATTGGATTACTGTAACATTTTGTTATCTGGTCTTCTGGCACAAGCACTAAAAGTCTGGATGGTTCAGAATTCTGCAGCTAGGATCTTAACTAAAATTAGAAAATTTGATCATAGTACACGAGCCTTAGCTTCCCTTCACTGGCTCCCTGTCCATGTCAGATCAGACTTTAAGGTGCTTCTTATGACCTATAAAATTGTAAATGGGCTCGCCCCTTCTTATCTGTCTGATCTCATTAAACCTTATAATACATCCATTGCTCTCTGCCTTTTCCTATTGTGTTTATTGTGTTTACCTCGTACAACTTTACTTCCAGCGGGTCTCAATGTATCTATTAACATTAGTACTTATAGTCCATGTTTGTCCTGCCAATGAGATATCAACTAACAAACTGTTGGTTAGCCACCAAGCTGTGCACTTCCTCCCCCTTTCTCTCTCCCTAGCCTTCTCCTCCTTCTTCTCTCTTTCACTCAGGCTTCTCTCTGCTTGACCATCGGCCGTCCTGGGACCTCTCTCTCCAGGCTGTCAGTGCCTCATCCAGACGTGGAACTTGATCATCGTCCCCCGGGAGAGTCAGCCTATCCTCTTCTCTCCCTCTCTCCCTAGTTTGCATGTCATCATGTCTCTCTCTCCCACTGTGTGTTGGTTTGTCTCTCCTATCTGTGTGAATGCTGCTCACCTCTTCTGTGTTTGTGTGGCCGGTCCTCTTTCCAGGTCTCAATGGTGGAGAGGAGGTGGTGTGGCTCAGGTCCTACCTATTTGGGCAACCCCTGAAGTTGCACAATGTCCTCTTGGATCCACACTCTTCACTTTGCTCAACAGTCTACATTTCTGTCATCAAAATTGTATACACTGTGATTTTTGTTGTTGATCTATTGTGTACACACAGAATAAGTTTTTTTCCCTGTTAAAGGTTTCCTTCGGGGAAGTTTTTCCTCATCCAAGTGGAGGGTCTGAGGACAGAGGGTGTCGTATGCTGTGCAGATTGTAAAGCCACTTGAGGCAAATTGTGATTTGTGATATTGAGCTGTATAAATAAAATTTGCATAAATAAAACTGACTTGACTTGAAATTTGACTTAAACACTATGTATTTACTTTTTTGCCCAACGTGGACACAAAAAGACAGAACTGCCACCCCCTTCAAAACCCCTTTTCCAGCCTGCATTCCAGGTCACAAATCAATTGCTTGGGTATCTTAAATTATTCAAACATTTGAGTGACCTCCAGCATGCACTGGGATTGTTTGCAGCCAATTGTGAAGCAGTTGGGATGAGAATCAGCCTCTTCAAATCAGGCAATGGTACTCTGCTATAAAATGGTGGAATGTCTGTTTCAGGCTGTGAGCAAGTTGCTGCCCCAAGTGAAGGGGTATCTTGAGGTCTTGTTCACAAGTGAGGGTAAGATGGAGTATGAGATGACAGATGTACTGGTGCAGTGTCAGCAGTAATGCTGTTGTACAGGACTGCTGTGGTAGCAAAGCCTGATGGCTCAATTCTTGAATTGCCAGTCCATACGTTCCTGATAATGAGCTTTGGGTATTGCGACCTAAATAATGAGATCCCAGACTGTTAGCCGAAATGAGTTTCCTTTGTTGGGTGTCCATCAGGGTGCCCTCACAACTAAGATTCAAGATCTTTATTGTCATATGCACAACAATTACATAGAAGCAGTCGTTAGCAATGAAATTCTTAAATCTCAAGCTCCCTCCAACAATGCTCAAAAATATGTATAAAGAAAATCACACAAGTAAAAGGAGAACTCAAGACATAAGATATAAAATAGTGCAATAGTTCAAAACATAATAAAAGAATATACTGTAGTGTATATAAAGTAAAATATAACACAATAAAATAAAATATAAAATAGAATATGAACAGAAATATAATACTGTGGAAGGCAGGTGTGCAGAAGTGATACAATGAATAAAGTGTAATGTAGACAGATAGGACCTGTTAGGTTCAGTTCAAACTAATCGATTTGTTTAGGTTGGTGTGAAAGCTGTTGAACTCTGGTGCGGACTAAACAACTAGTCAAGGACTACCTAAAAAAACGTGGGTCTTGGTCTGGTTCTAATTGGACTTTGGTGTGGTTATTTGTGATTTAAAGACGCAGCAGAAAAACCTCAGGATTTTGTGATGGTAGATACGTATGCGTTTATAGTATGAATTCGAAAGCTAAACTACTATTAAATAAATCAACTGATCATGGGTACAGTCAAGGAAACAACCAACTGAATTAATCTACAAGTTTAAAAGTGACCTTAGGAACTGGGTTAAGATCTTGGACATCTTGAAGAAGCTCTGAGTAAAACTGCTGCTCCTTCAGGTTGAAAGGAGCCAGTTGGGGTGGTTCAAGTAAGGATGCCTCCCTCTGGAGGCTTTCTTGGCACATCCAACTTTGAGACCCTGAACACGTTGAAGGGACCACATATCCTATCTGGCCTGGGAAGGAGTTTGAAGATGTGGCTAGAGGGAAGTAAATCTGGGTTACCTTGCTTGGCCTGCCTTAGACATGGATAAGTAGAGAAAAATGGATGGATAGATAGTTTTGTATTTTATAGGTAACAGGTAGGATGTCCCCAGACAGTGACTTATACAGGTCTGTTGTTCAAAGGGAATCGTTAAGTTTTTCTTAAGAATATTTGTGAAATCAAGAAGCATAGGCACTCCTTCTTGTTGTAAAATATCACTATTCATTTCCTCAGTAATGTAAGTGTAAGATAAAAGCTGTCCTTTAGCTCTTTGAAGCCTTGATTGATTCTGTGACACTCCCAGTGTAATGAGAAACGACTGTAGGAGAATATCAATTCCAAGGATCTCAGAGGTGGCCAAAGGAACATCAGTGCTCAAGTCTTTTAACTTTGAAAGGACAACGCTGCTGTATGTTAACATTATTCCTTCCACACCCAGACATTTGTTGCGTAGTGAGGGACAAGCCTATTTAACTTTGCCTTTATGTAATAAAGTGATAAATATTTTTTCTTTTAACCCAATCAGATTGCATCTCCAATTCAGTGAGCATATATGTAAGATATTCTCCAGTGAGTCCACCCACAAAGCAGCTTGGACAATTGTGTTCACCTGCTCTTTATTGCACTTTCACACAATGAGTAGAGGAGGTGGCGATAGACAGTGATACATCTATGGAATGTTCTGATACAGTGTTGGAGTTACAATAACTAGGAACTAGTCAGATACTGTCAGATACTAGATGTATTGATTCACCAGAGAGTCAGAGAGGTATGTCTCCATATATTTACAGATCAGGATCTATGTAAAGTAATGTCTTGGGCTCATAATGGATGGATAACAGGTTAACTCACAATAGCCCCTTTTTGACCAAATAGCTCCTGGAACTACGCAGCCACAAGAACTAAACTCAGTAACTAAACTAAGAAGTAAATCAAGTATCATCAAGACCCTTTTGCATGTTCCTGTTTGTGTTTTTACTGCATCTGAAGACCCATAAAGATTAGGGAAATTTGTTGAATCACATCTTCATCATTTGAAATGCAATTTCACGCATGAGAAAACAATAACACAGAATAATTTTGTCTGTCTTTGTATTTACAAGGCACGATTCTAATGTTTGAATGGATGTAATAAGAGTACGGAAAGAGGAGGTGAAAGACTGAAACCTCCGGACCACCTGTTTCCAAAGTAGTTCTGTTTTATGGTTAAATTTACAAAATATATCTGCCCTTGTCCTAATTGTGATTTCAGTGGCACCTAGTGCTTCCTCTTGTGTAAATGAAGCTGTACACAAGTTGTAGTAAGTGCTGGGTCAGCGGTTGACCAATGAGCTATGCTCAGCCCAGTAAATTCTGCCTGGGCAGTTCCTGGCTATCAAAAGTACTAAAGCTAAGCTGAGCACCAGGAACTATGGCAAAGAAAAGTTCCCAGGGTGGAAACTAAAAGTGATACTATCAGGATAAGTTCCAGAAGACAACAATTGTGTCATGGTGTATGTAATTCTGTAATACAGAACTATCCTAAATCACAGCATCTGGAGACTGTCTTTACCAGAAAAATGTTGTTTTTTTCTGAGTATGGTCATGACTGAATAATAGTATTAGTTGTACCAAATAAAAAGTATTGGTGAAGAGGTCAGGGTGGATGGTTGGTCATAAAAGCATGTGCCTTTGACACCAGAGACCACGATTTGCATCCTGCCTCCAACCAACTGCCAAGGTTGGTTTCATTTAATCATAAAGGTGATCTTTCCCTAACCTTGGCACAAATAGTTATCTGTGGATAATCTTAATCAGACCTTAATCGTATGCCCCATTTACATCTGGTATTACCATAGGATCTGTGTCTGGATAAAGACAACCAATCCACTGGTCTTTGCATTTACACCTAGTATTAATAAGCATTCAAGTAATGTCAGTATCTCAATATGAAAAGTAGTTAGGAGCCACTGGTGGACAAACATGGCACGTCCCAGGTCAACAAAAGCAATGACATCATTAATTTTTAAATCACTATCTGCCAGCAAAGACTTGTTAGCTACTGCTCCAAGCTTTTGCTGGGCTGAGTTAGTGTATTTTAAGATTTCAGCTAACGTCTGTACAGACGGTTTCAGTGGCTGTTTTGGGTGAATTAATGCAAATTATCCAGCGGTCAAAATCGCGAATGACACAAGGTAAAATGTTTCTTTTCTGTCTAACACACCTTAAGATGACTTGTCAGCTCTCTGCCAGACCACCCCCAGATATGGTCCAGTCACATTTCAAAAAGCATTATGCATGTACTGTATGTACCTTGCATAATATGTGCCTTTCCTTATTCAGCTAGGACATCCATATAAAAACCATATGTTAATGCGAGGTGTACATAGGGTAATAGAGGTGGCAGATCATGTTGGACAGCACTAATAAATTACCTATTGTTGTAAAGGTATGAGGTATTGTTGGATCTGTGTAACTGATGAGAAAAAATATTCATAAAACATGAAAATATTATTTTTGTGTAAAAAAAAAGAAGAAGAAAAAATTGCACTGCATTTACTGAATTTACTGTATATTTCTAGAGTAAAGGAATGATGCTCTGCTAGGATGTATTGTAATATATCTCCATATGGATTATTTGTCCCACCTTTAGCCCCCATATGTGACACAAGGCCAATATGCCCTCCAAGTATTGATTCACACTCATTTGATCATTTTTAGCCAGAGAAGTATGTCACAACTGCGAAGGATTATATCAGTCACCAATGAAAACAGGATTCTTTGCTTCATGGTTGAAACTCAAATATAACTGCAAGGTGAATGGTGTCATGGTCACTTTCAGAAACAGGTGATATTACAGCTGCCTCTGCTTCTCCCTCCTCTGTCTCCATCTTTGTTTGCACTTTCCAAGTCTTCCTTTGTGTTTACACTCATAGGTCCCTTATGTATGTCAACCAGAGTTACCGAGTAGGTTCCTCAGGTGGAATCCAGTGTTTATCCTCACAGCTACTGCCTGTTATTTCATTACCCGGGTGTGTTTAGCTTGTGGTCATAGCCATCCTCAGTGCTTCTTTCAGCTTGTTATTTGTGCCTCTTGTCCCTCTGTCCTTCAGTCAATGACCCTGAGATCGATCAGTGAAAGGTGATACAGCTGGCACTGGACTGAAAAAGCATATCTCATTTGGCAAATGTCAGCCATAAATTAACTAATTTTCTGGATTGTCCTGTACTGAAAATTTGCTTCTGTTTAGCCAGTGTGCTTGATATATAGCTAGCCAGTTTGTCCATCCTCTTGAGTCTTTGAACCAGCACCTGAATTTTATATTAGTCTCCAACCTGTTACCTGCTTTTAGTTGCAGTTGAGTAAATGTGTTATAGGACCTGTCTGTCTCTGTGTCTGTAGTGCCACTATCTATGTGTGAGCCTAACAGATAAAAAATATATAATATAGCACTGTTCAGCCAATCTAACAGACAGGTTACACTGGTTTGTTAGACTATATACTCGTCACTGACCAGGCATGGTCCAAGTCATTGTAATCACTCAGTGGGAGAGAGTGTCAGCAACTACTTTTTTGGATGTTCTCTGGTTGAACCTCAGGAGTTGCAAAAGGAGCATCTGGCACACTGCTTGTGTGTGTCAATTAGCAGAACCAGAGGTTTACGGTCAGCCTGATGATTGAAACTACAGGTATCTGTATGTGGCAAGAAAAAGGTTTGCAGGCGCGCAATTCACCTCTCCTCAATCAGTATCTCGTCTCCAAGTGAGCGTGTGAACAGAAAGTAACCATCTGATGTACCGTTCTATATGACTTTCTGGTCTGCAAGAATTTTGTGGTAATTGTTAATTTACTATATGGTTTGTATTGACATTAATGGAAGTCACCTCCTCTCTTTTGGAGAAAATCATCCTTTTTGTAACTTGACACCTGCCTTACATAATTTTATTTCTCATCTTATATGGAGGGCTATAGCCTGAAACACAAATTAAAACTCACCCCCCTAAGAAATGTTTTATTAGAACCCAAAAAAAGCAAGTAAAATTCTGTGATTATTTTATTAGGATTATTATTATTTTCACATTTTATTTATTCATTAAACTGTTCAGTTCCATCTTCTGTAAACAATCAAATTTAACTGTATTAAGTCAAAAAATATCAAAATAGGTCTTAAAAAGTCTGTCATGTGTAACTGTAGAATGTAAATTCCTCCTCCATATTCTCAGAAACAATACAGAGAACATGACGTCAGGGTTGTAGATGGTAGCTACGGTGTTAATTTAATTTAATCCAATTGAATTACATAATTGTTCATCTGAAAGTCAACTTCAGTATGTCCACATTTAGCACAACTCTGGCAGATCAGCAACTATGGTAGCCTGTAACAAGAAACTTTACGCCTACAAACTGTAATCAGAAAACGTTTTTAGATTACATAACAGTTTCCTTTGTCCTTATTTGAAATATGAAATGCCAGGACAAACATTTGGTTACTCCTTAACCCTGTAAACAGCAGCAAGGTTTTGCAAGTTGTGGCAGATATTCACCTGCCAAATGTTTGGTAGAAGTAACACTTAAAGGTGTAGTCTACGATACTGGAGAAAGCTTGTTGATATTTGAGCTCAACAGCAAAACAAATACACCGTGCTCCTTCAAACTC
>NTHP01000116.1:183620-206139 GCA_003416845.1 Oplegnathus fasciatus | reverse complement strand
GTAGACTGCACCTTTAATGTCACTTAATACCACCAGCAAATTTAACATACATTTGGCAGGTGCTGATGTTCATTTCAAACTATGACAGGTCATGCATGTATTCAGAAAATTGTGGTCAAATGAAAAATATATTAATACTGTATATACCATGCGAGGAAAAAACACAGACATTTTGCTTTAAGTGTAAATTTGGTGCAAATATCCTATTGATATCGCTGTCCCACTCGCTGTGGCTTTGAATGCCTATCAATGCCTCCTCAGCTGCCACAGCAGACACATCTCATCTCAACTTGTCTTCTTTCTGGCCCCTGATGTAACTGCTGAGAGCCACGTGGGATGTTGTATAACTTATTTACGCATTCAATCTGATGTCTCTTGCTTTTTCCTGATAAACTCGCAGTGCACTTTTGCCTACCATAAACAGCATAAAAACATACTACTCACTGTTACGCCATTATAATTTTACTTCTTTCCCCCTAACACTTGAAAAATGATGATAAAGGGAAAACATACTGGATAATGCATGTACATGCTGGTTGTGTTATATGCCAGGCTTTTAAAGTGGGTAGGACAAGGGTCAAGTGCACCTACCGGCATTAAAATGCAGTAGTGGAACAGCCGGACACAGAGTTCACAATGCAATATAGACACCAGGCAATCCATTATGAAGTCCCTCACTCTGTTTGTTTTACAAACAATCCTGAAGCTACACTGAAGTAAAATGAATTCAACTTATCAGTATAACCTAAAAATGCAAGTATGAGTAATATGTTTTATGATTTGTTTTTCCATTGAGGCAATTAAGTGAGGACAAGATAAAGACATTTTTATCTTTATACATTTTTTACAAACCTTACAGATTAATTTTATTCTAATAATTTTTGTTGTATTTTCTGAATTATTTTTTGTCTGGTTTAGATGTGAGAAATGGGCAGGTATGTATTTTAAACTTTGAAACACAAGATAATGTTCAACAAACTTGTAGTTAGTGTAAATTTTAGCCACTGTCCATCAGGGTGTAGTGGATTTGTTACAGTACACTGGTAGTGTACACTATAAAAGACTAAGGTGCGACACACACTGGCAGCATACAGCATATACATATAATGTGTCAAAACACCTGGACCCATTGTGTTTTTTTGGTACTAGCAGTGGTTTGATTCCCATTACAGGGGTTGACTCTCAGAATATGCCATTGTCAACTCTCCAGAAAAGCAGCCGTTTTATTACATTCACTCATGTACCTCAATTATTCCTTCTGTATGTACAGGTGTTGGATGTGTCCTATGGTCATCAGTTAGCATGCGCCAAATAATGTGATTATTGTGTACAGTACGTTGCTCTACCAAGCAATGTAGTCACATTTAATTGACATGAGATGCTGTCAAAGGTATGTGGGGAACACAGGGCTTTCACACATAAAGCATAAGCATGCATTCTTTGCACGAGGTAGAGCATTTGTTTGTGTTTTTTTTCCATTTTTGAGAATTACATCATAAAGGAGTAAGCAAGTAGAAGGGGGAATTCTATCGTTCATTTTAAATAATCTAAATAGGCAACATGAAAAGTGTGTTCAATTAAGGCTTTCAGATGTTGCTATATTATAACGCAGCTATAATAGGATGCTACATCAGAATGAATGTGGAAAATGTAAACAATTGCAATGTTCATTTTCTAACCGGTATGCCCATCCTTTCTGATATTTTCTGCTTAAGAGTCCTGCATGATCACAAAGTAAAGTTGTATAACACACAAAACTTGTTTCTCTTCCATTTTGTCATAACTTCCACCTCTTGTCAATGCCGGTATGCTATTGGATGTGCATCCTAGGGGTCAAAGTTAAATTTGGTTGAACTAATCACCTTTTTCTAACTGAGCCCTGTCAGTGAGAAGAAAAAAAATACAGAAATGTGTAATGTGAAATAACCAAAACTGTACATTTGCTGCTGGACCCTATCCCTCATAGTAACAAGCTAATTAAGAAAATATGCTTTCCAGGGCCTTCAAAGCATGGGGTCTCATGCTTAGGGCATGCAGAATCAAACAAAACCTTTAGCACATCAGCCACCGATCAGCGTTATCAAGAATACATCTTTAAAATTTCAGCCATTGTTGTAGCCTGGATTAGACCTAAATGAAACCAAATCAAGATGATTTAATCCACTAATTCAATTAAGGCCACGGAGCCACGGAGTAATCCACTCCTGTAAGCCAGTGTCTGCCATTGCCATCCCTGTTCTTTAATGAGAGAGAGAATCAGTGCAGCCATGACCACTCAGGAATCATATAGAAGACTGATAAACTGCATCAGCTCAGAATCTAATATCACATGTTAAAGCAGGCCTGAAAGACTGTGACAGGAAGTATTTACTATATCAGTGTAGCAGTAATGGCTTTGAAGGATATTAAAATATGATAATTATGATAATTCATATTGGATACAAAACTGAAGTAGAGTGATTGAACTCAACTTTCAGAAATAATCCATATTTATATTAATAAACAGAATTGAACATAAATTAAATTCACCTCAGGAAACCACCCTTGAAAAAGGGAAAAGATAGCCAATTAATTAATGTAGTCTCAGTCTGAAGGTTGCTACGGAGTTCTTGACTCGTGTACAGTGACCGTAGTACTCCATACTCACAAAACCACGTGATCAAGTTATTTATACATGACAGGTTTACTGAAGTACTAACTACACACAACAACTAACTACTGGATATACAAATGATGAATAAATGCAACCATTAATGCAAAAATGCAATGAACACAACGATGAACAATTAATGAATGAATGAGGGCCATTTTATACCAGATGACAAAGTGAATGAATATTTTAGCAAGACTTATCAACCTGAAAACACAGGAAACCACCAATTGGATAAAACTTTAACCTTGACAAGTGAAATCACCTTAAAGGTGTAGTCTGCAAGCCTGGAGATCTGGAGAGAGAAAAATGAGTAAAATACAGTACTCAATACATATCAGGGTTCCCTGGATCATTCCTGGATCCTTTCTTTCTCTCCTCTGAGAGAGATGAAAATGGACAGTGGGGGGTCAGAATTGAGGAATCTGTAAACACTTCCTGTTAGTTCAGTCTCTGTTATTATGATGAGTGACACATAAAATGACCCCGTGCATATACTGTATATCTCTACATATGTGTATATCAATATATAGGTATAGCAACTAAAAATAAATACGCTCTTTATGACTAAGCAATTGCATTGGGCCCCAGTTTTACTGCAGAGACAAGTAACCAAATCGAAAAGAGCACAGTCACATCAGTGGTATCTATTAAAAAGATAGCATGTTAATACCAATACATTACAATGTTTATTATACCCCACAATATAAAAGTGTTAAAAAATAATGTTATAAAAGTCAACTAAAGTGCAACACATAACATAACTATGTCACGTAATGTTTAGACATGTCAACTGACACCCATAGCACATGCCAGATACACCATTGAGGTAGTCAAGGTAGAGAAGTTGGAATGTTTTGATCCAGGGAAAGAGTGTAATAAAGAAAATGCTGCCTTTGTGGAGGGTTGACACACGTCAATGCTGGAAAAAGGACAGGTTAATCCGGAGGCATCAATTTGCGTCAACTCACGATGATGCGTGTCAAAACAACGCTGGTGGGTGAGCGTGGGTGTGGCTGTTTTGGCACATGTCTTACAGTGCCGGTGTGAGCCTTATCAGCAAATTGACTTCAATATGGAACGACAGAACAGGGCATGACATGACCAAATTCAAGAGGGCTCTTTCTGGGGGAGTATGAATTGCTTCGCAAATGCAGTTCAAATCACACCATTCCATTTCGTGATATATTGTTTAAAGGATAAGATCGGTGTTATTATACATTTTTCTTATTGTCAACAAATCCTATGAAAAGACCAAAACCAACCATGTGTTAGTCCGTCTCTCAATACTTTCTGACAGCCCTACCCTGTCTGTGCTCTCTGCCTCAAGCCCAATGGTTCCTACTGAAGACATAAATCTTTAAAAATTCCTCACAAGTGATGTTGTGAAAATTACATTTTTTCTTAAAAAGTTGGCCACTGTGGTTTTTGACAGGAGGACATTTGTTGGGGACTATTTCCAGCGGCAGATTAAAATATATTTGGTGCTGTAAAGCAGTGGTTCCCAACCTTTTTGGCTTGTGAAGCCTTAAAACAAAAAAGTCTACTTGCAATATGTCACCCAGTTGTGACAAGTTCAACTGATTTTTTCCCTTGCTTTAGTAGAATCATTTTTAGAGTTTCAAAGAAGTAACATTATTCAGTAATTTTAAATAAAACAAAGATTAGAAAAAAAGCATACCCTTGCGATCCCTAGTGGAGGTCCTGACCACTGCTCTAGTGCATATTTGGGGCAGCAGGATGGTGTATGTGGGACTGAGTCAAAATAAACTACAGTGTGTGTTCATGGTAATGAAGGAACAGAACCTAGTGCAACAGTGTGGGTCACTGATGTGTTTTTAATACACACACATTACTTGTTAATAGATACATTCAGGGTTGGTTTGGGTCTTTTGGCGAGATTTGTTGACAATAAGAAAAACATAGAATATCACTAGACATATCCTTTGAATGGAAAAGGTGGTGCCACGGTGGATGTCCACAGGAAAGTACAAAAAAACGTGTTGAGTACTTGTTACTTTTACCTTTTTTTTTTTTTAGCAAAATGGGGATCCAAAAACAGTGTCACATCAATTGTAATTGTAACATTCACTTCATTCATTTGGCTGAGAGACATCTATGGCAAACACTAAAATCAAGAGATGTAAGGCCACCATGTACTTCAAAAGTTAAAGGCAAAAGAAAAATACTGTCATATGTAATAAATGCCTCACTGTCATTAGAGTAAATGAGTGAGGCTAGAACAATGTTAAATAAACTGAATTTTGAACTTTAAGTGATTTGCAGTGACCCAACGTTTACTTGACTGCTCACTTTCCAATTTGTGCTCCAGTGAAAGACAGAGGATTGTGTTGCATCAGTATGCTCAGTGCAGGAACTGCATCATTTAAACACTGACCATAAATGTTGTCTGGGTTGTGAGTGATGAAGACAGACCAGAGAGGGGGAAATGACAACACACTCGCTCTCTTAAACCCTCCATTAGCTGTCTCAGGAGGAGAGCAAACACAGACAGTGTGTGTGTGTGTGTGTGTGTAAGTGTGAGTGTGCGTTGCAAGCATAGATCCTGTTTGCTTCTGTTTTAAATTTGGAAAACTGTTCACATACTCTTTTCTCTTAACATGTTTTATCTGGCTTGTTAAATACAATTTTTATAAAACATGAAAATGCTGACAGTCTGGCAGCCGGCATCAAAGTCGTGGTCCAGTTTAATTCGATTTCAGCTCTATATCACAACAAAATTTTTCTTTGACGACATAATGATTTGTTTCTATAAGTGACTGTATGGAAATTATTGGGGTGGGCAGGGAGGCTGAACCTTATGGTCCACATTGTAAAAATGCTAGGCCCTCTCCAGCATTATTAACATTTATTTGGACCCTTACCTTAAAAAACTGCTTCACTCTCCCTCAAATACCTCAATAATAAAAGTAATAATAAAATATACTGAACATACTGTATATGATTGTATGCTGATGCCTCATTTTTAGTGCTCCAAGTCTCCTTCTGAAGATCACAAAAATATGTTCTTAAATGTGATGTTGTTCTGTAGACTTCTGCAGTCCTGGGACTCCACAATCTCTTCCATGAAGACCAAACCTTTCAGCTCCACAGTCAGAGGTAATATATCTTGCTCTTACTCTATCAAGCAAATCTCTCTCCTAAATGTATTTTAAGGCCCTTTGATTTCGGCTTTATTTTAGCCCACAGTGGCAGCCCAACCGCAGACAAGAAGCTATTGTTCTTCACTGCTTTTCCACTGGCTTCTAATAGAGGAGTCTCAACAGCATGTTTTGCTTATTTACATTGTCCAAAGTCTCACAAATGGAACAAAAGACTTTATCAGAGCTGCATAGTGTTTCAAGAAATTTTGCATGCAGATCTCCTGAGACAACAATAAAAACAATCTTAGCAGTGCTCAAAGGGTTTTTAATCAATGAAATCTACTATACTACTACTTACTATAAAGTAGCAGTATGTATGGTACATGTTTCCATGTTCATTTGTTACTGAGCAAGTATGCATTATCTATTATCTATATTTTGTATTCTTGTAGTTATATAAAAAAGGACTAAAATGCCCCTCTAATGGCTTTTAGAGGCTGTGTTTATTAAATGACACGATACAAATACAAACACACACCTGCCTATTAGGTTATGAAATTTGTGCCGTTGTTGTGGTCTAAGGGTGGTGCTGCAGGACACCTCATGGGAGTGTCCCAAACGGCTCATCCTCTGGGGAGCATGAAGGTGCTCAGTAAATAGCAATCTTCCCTTTAGATTGTGATATTTCTTGTGTACTACAAGAGGTAATTTCAGCCTGATGGTGGAGAGAAGAGGTGATCATTTAAATATTCGGCTATCTGGACAAGATTCAAATTTGGTTTAGTGGTTAATCAGAACCTACACTATATTATACTAATATATTAATTATTTATTTATTTAAGTCCTACGACAAGTATACTTAGATACTGACCTACTTATTTGTTTGTAAATAACATGTATATAATTAGATATGTATAATGAACTGCCTTTGTCTGTACTGATGACAGTTTCTTTACAATGTTTTTTTCTTTCTTTCTGTGTGTACTGTATCTGTGTACCTCCACAACTGTGCAGGAGGGGATGTTGGACCTTTTTTCTGTTTAGGTAACATGAGGTCTGTACAGCAAAGAGCACAAAAACTAAAGGTCAATCGTGGCCAGAGGGCAAATGTGCAGTCATGTACTGAAGCCGCAACTGCCCTTTGGTCTTGATTGTTAGAAGAAGTCCCGTATGGAGTCTGAGAATATATGCACTCCCCATATCAAGTACTACAGCTGACGTTCAGTCAAGGCTTCCCAGCGTACATTTCACTCCACAGAGCAGCTGCATCACATGTTCACTGAGTGCTTAGTAAAGAGGGTTAATTCCTAAGTCCTGTGTCTTGAGGGCTTTCATAATAATGGCAGCTTATCAGGGGAGTCCTCTTTGTTCAGAGCTAAAAATACCATGTAGCCCCCAGTGTACACCCTCTACAACACATCACCAGCTCAAGACTGAAAAGTTAAGTTGAAAACTAATCGCAAACTTCCATTATTGCTGACTGACTGAAAGAAAATAGCTCTCCTGGAAGTTTTTCTGACAGCTTGATCAAAATGATTTCCTTTAACTCTGCAATAACAGCAGAGAAAATACAGGTTGTTTTGTTTGTGGATGGTTACATCTTGTATTTATGAAATATTTATCACATTGCATAAGTATTTTCTTATTTATTCGAAACCTGAAAGAAGGCCAGGGGCAATAAAGGCCAAACAACAACTTTTGCCCCTCAACAGTTTAATTCAGCCATGGAGTCGGGGATTTTAACCTATAACGTATGAACGTACGAACAGAGGACTGTTGCTGACTCGCTTATATGAAAAACAAAGCTAAAAAACCCCCGAAAAACTCAGAGAAAAGAAGTTAAAATCAAAAAAATGTAGAAGCATTCAAATGCTTCCAGAGAATAGATTGAGGACCACAACTCACTGAGTCCAAGGAAAACACCAATCGAGTTCTGCAGGCAGTCAGCAGAGGGTAGGCTAGTCTGGCTTCAGTAAGCTCAGTTACCTGCACTGGTTTCATCAGAAATTCTAATATGTAAATTGTCATGGTTGATTTCCTTCCTCTTTTTCAGCCTCTGTAACTTTAAATAAATAACCACTAATAGGTTCGTAGGAACCAAATAAGATACAGTAGAATGAAACTCTCCACTTCATTTAATACAAAGTAGTTTATTCTTCGGATTGCAGAAAGTATAAGTACAAATCTGGAATACGAAGGATTTGGATTCAGAATGCAAGACAACGACATTTCTCCTAGCATCAGTTTTTAAACCTTTCATATTGCGCTCCTCCTGATGTGTTGGGATATTCCTGATTGGTCAGTAATCAAAACACAGAAGTCACTGAGAGTCTCTGATTGGTTATGAATTAAATGACATTACACTGTTACCCACTTGAAGGTGCTATTACAGAAGAAAACTTTCTTACTGTTGCTAAGCAACGCACCCGCCTGACTGAACTTTATCCCAGGCTGCAGTCGAATAGTCTTTTTTGCTTAGGAAGGTTCCTAACTGAGTGAAATAACCCGGAAGTATCTAAGTGGCAGCCATGATAAGTGCTGTTCGAATTCTCTAAATGCTAAGGAAAGGTGCTTCAATGCTTCCTTTCTTATCTAATTTTAGCATAGCGTACACTGGACCATCCTTTACCAAAGGAAAGGAGATAATTCCGTCCCACAATTCCTTGCGGCAGCAACATTTAAAGTGACGCACCATTTGGTGGTTCACAACAACAAATCAGCATATTAACCATAACACAGAAGTCTGTCTTTCAAGAAAAAGGGATATTAGACGTTTTTAGCCAGATGATGTTTTTAATTCAACATGTTTGAAACTTAAGAATGATGATATGTACAGTAGTAGATTTGTAGGCCTAACATGTTCTGCCTATCCTGCATAAGTGTAACAGTTATTTTCATACAATCATACTAATTGGGATTCATGTCAATAAATATGAGTGGACAGGAGCGTGAGCAACCATTCCCAGTGTGACAACCATTTAATTTCACTTTTGTGACTTGTAGCCTATAAACAACACGTTAAGAACGCACGGGGCAACGTATCTGATGTATAAGATGCGCTTTTAGTAGTCCATATTCGGAAAATTGTGGTTTCACCACAGCAGACCCATGTCAATAACATCCGCCTTGCATAATTATGTAGCCTAGTGTAAGTGTAGTGTGTTCTCTAAGCACCGCAGTTGTCTTTTCCTAAGTCCTTGTGAATTCTCCTTCACATCTTTCCTTGACCTCATGACATTTTCCATCGAGGTCAAGGAAAAGTGGTTAGGAAAGGACATAGGACATAATTTTTTGGGCTATTCGACCGCATCCCTAGACTCCTAGAGAATGTACTTTGTTGTGATAGTGTTGTAGTGGACTGTATAATATGATCTGATAAATTAGCCATCTACTCACTTCTTGACAAAGCATATTAATATAACAACAGACACAACATTTGAACTCACTAAAACATTTGAATCATCAGCATACAGGAAAAGCTTACAATCAACTGCAGATTTCATATTATTTATACATTAAGAATAATCAGAGTCCTAAGATTGATCCCTGTGGAACGCCCCATGTGACCACTCCTGGATCAGATAAGGTACCAATAATGTCTACATTCGGAATACTATTACTTAAGTATGATTTAAGCCTGCTATATTTACTATCACACCCTATATTCCCTAATTTAATTCAATTAATTAAATTAAATTATTTGCTGCACAAAGGCCTTTTTAGGGTTGATTAGAACCATACCTCTATGTAACCAATTGTCCATACTGAACCTTATCCTATCAGTCAGGTCTCTGAACCTAGATTGATACTTTGTAAAGAATATTGTGTTTATGTTAGGTATTAGGAAAATACATTTTATTTTTTCATCTGTTGTAAAAAATAAAATAAAAGCTATCAGATGACACTGATTCACCTTCCTGCACTTTCTCTGCTAGAGAAGAGAAGAGTCCTCCTCTCCCAGGTTTCCTGCCAGTTTCACAGACCAGTTAAGAAGACAAGTGGACAGGGAGCCACGGCATTGCACTATGACACCCATCTAAAGTCATTACATTCCCAGATTAAAACCTATTACTAATACTGATTGCTATAGCCCAATGAGGCATAAAATGCAGTTTTTTGCAATCAAGGGCGAAAGAGTGATGGACTTTAACATGGAGCCAGAGTGGCGAGTTTGTCTCCAGTGAGCCACACCAAGAGAGGCAGCAACGGCTAACTGATATTGTTTTCCTTCCTTTTGCTTAGCCCATTTATGTTAAAGACATAGACCTACATAGTGCAATAAACAGCATGAATTATGTAGGAGTATCCCTTTAACATCAAACCACCTTGTACTAATAAGGAGTATAGAATTAGAAATGAACGTATGAATAGCATTGAAACTGTTCCAGATACTTCGAGTCCTGTGGTGCTTCTAATGGTACACCCTCAACACACACACACACACACACACACACTCACACACACACACACAAACACACACACACACAGGTTTATTTGTTTCCTGGCCTGGATTCAGAAGGGATGGCTGGTCATTAGACAAATGAATGCAATCATGTGTAGATAAGTGGAGGCTCATACGGGCCAAAGACTCTTCAATGTGGGTCAAGAGACTGTGCTGGTGTCTGATAATGACATCTGCACAAACACTGCAACAATGGCAGCACATGCATATAGTACCTCTGCATGTCTTGAGTTTTAGAAGGCAGAAGAGAGAAAGGAAGATTCACAGAATTAGACACTGGAGGATGTATGCATATCACCACACTCAACAATATACTGTTCATCTTTAATAAGTGAGGGGTGTAAATGGAGGACAGAGCACTGAAAAGACATATAACAGGTTGTGACTATTTGGTGGCTAAACATTTTTGTGCATCATGTAGAGCTCCATAGTTGTTCAAAAACTATTGAAAACACATCAGCTATGTCCTTCTGTTTGGGTAACATTTGACAAAAACCACAGCAACCAGCTGTTTTTTGTTACTGAGTCGACAGGTGGGGTAGGGAAGTCAGAAAGCAGACACAGACAGACTAACACATCATCGGTTGTGGCCTTTTTATGGGAATTGTTGACAATATAGAATATTGCCAGCCCTAAACTTTGATGTCAATGTATCTCTATACTGGCCTGGCTAGTGAGGACCTAAGTGTAGTTAGAGGTTGGATTTCAAAGATTTAAGGAGTTTTATTATCTTGGCAAACCAAAAAACTCTACATCCAACAAGGCTACCTACAATAACTTCTGTGTCCATCAATCCGTGGCACTGAGAACAATGATCAGGACTGAGACGATTATTCCCTGGCACAGGGCCAATCTCCTCACATTCACAACAGACCAGTCTGTTGTAACCGTTCAGTTGAAATATTTTTTTCTGTTTACTGTTTATGCCAATATCACATCTTTTAGTTTTACTACACAAAAACAGCTTCAAAAAACATCCAAAATAGTTAAAAACAGCAGGTGTCTTCAGTTTCAAGTCAATCGCGCTTCCATAATTGAGGCTATAGGAATAAATATTCATACATACAATTTTTGTGCACTTTTGTTTTACAGCTGGCATTTCCTCAGAGCTCTGACTGGACTTGTGTTGATCATCATAAAGCTCAGGTAGCTCTGAGTAACGGGACCTACTACTGACTGTAGCTGCCCCGTATTTTTCTCATTTTGATTTACACATTTCATTTTGCACTTTTAACACTAGCCAGACAATCCGAGCTTATCAGCTGGCCAGGCCACTGGGAATTTTCGTGGCGCTCCTGATAGCCAGTCTGGGCCTGCCCTGACAGACACAGACTCAGCCACCAGGAAACACTAGCTGGGTGAAGTGAAGTCTTTGTTTAGACATAGTAAGGTACTGACTGGAACTTCCCAGTGTTGGCAACTTTCCCACTGATGTGGACTGGATAGAGGGAGCGCCCAAGCCCCTACAGCTGCTCGCAGTTGCAGGATCAGCACCATGGAGAGTGCCACAGGGTGCACTCCTGACACAAATTTGGTGAACTGTGACACACAAATTTGTGTCTTGACAGAGCTGACCTTTAAAGGAAAGGAGAGACCTGGAGAGTCCAAACTGGAGGAGCTGAATCAGAAACATCCAATTTCTTATAACCTCAGAGTATGACCTGCTTCACAACAGATATGGTTTGCAATCAGTCATGAAGGAGTGCATGGTACAAATATGTTCCCAGCAATTAGGTGTGTTACCTTATTTTCCTGTTAGTGGCAAGAGAGCAAATAGTATCTCACAAAGCTTCCTATGTCACGAGAATGCACAAATGGACCTTTGCTCTGGCACTTTCTGGTGTGACAGGGCAATTAGACCTCAAACGATTATAAGGATTAAGGCCCCAGAAATCTCATGAGGTGAAAAAAAATAAAGGATGGTAAAATGAAGAGAGAGGAATCCCCCACCACAGCAGCTGTGCAATAGATGCAAGGCTAACGATAAAATGGACAATAACCTCGACAATGACAATGAGATTAATAAATCAATAAATGGAAATGTGATTAAATAGAAAGGTGAGATACACAAAAGCAGCCTGCCTGGTGACATCACTGTGTGTGTGACAGGTGTCTAAAACAGGACAGTTAGTCACACACAGATTCAGACATACAGACAGCAGGTAGGCAGTGTGTGTAATGATGCAGAGAGACTGATAGGCCGCCACACACTGCTTTTCCAATGAACGATTCCTACCATATATTACAGTTTAAAGTGAGCTAAGAGAAGAGACTGTAGCATCCGTCCATATGAGGGGCCACATCCTTCAGTATCCCCCTTCTGAGACCAGATACGTCATAATGGGTCAACAAGGCCGTCACGTTCCAAAGGCTCCTCCAAACCAAATTGCGAAAATTAAGTGGCCCAGTCTGCTTTACAGTGTGGTTGGACCAAATCAGTTTGTAGCAGAAATAAATGCTAACAACGATTACGCTTTCGGATAAGCATATTATAACAAACAAACTGTACAAGTTATTGAATCAAATCATTTTTGATCATTCCTTTTTTGTTTTACTTTTTACTAAAATTGTATTGATAAAATATTTATTTAAATATTATTGTTTAATATTTATTAATTTTAAAATATATAGGTATCCATCTTCCAAAACCCACTATATGTGATTTTAAATGATATAATCTAAACTGTCCTTCTTAATTAAATAGATTTAGGTTAATAACCATCTCTATAATTGATTTTACTGAATTTCAATAGTTTGACACTTTTGGTTTGAAGCTTGATCACAGCTATATATGCCTAAATTCCTGTCACACACCACAGAGAAGAAATCAAAACCTCAGCGACACTTGTAGTTTGTTACGACTTTCAGCTTCGGCTTGTGGCCTTCATCAGGGTCAACCCGAAACATATCGGTCTTACAATAAAGTTGTTCTAAATACTAAAAGTGTCGTTGGAGTTTTGACCTCTTCAGGCTTTTCCCCTTCTCCGTGCACCTTGAAAGTAGGTGAAGTTGTGCCAGAAACCCCCACTCCTCTTCTACACACCACAGAGAAACATCTTTAAAAGAATAACATCAAACAAATCTTACAGCTTCACAGTGGCTTAATTACATTTTAACTCTAGTTTATCAAAGTCTATTGAATTTTATGTTCTTGGCATTGTGGTCATTAAGCCTGACCTGTAGAAGCCAAAAAATCTGCCTGTATTACTGTGAGTTTGTATGTTTGCATCTGCATCTGTGTGTGTATTTGCATTATCGTGAACCTGTAAAAACAGTCATGCACTGGGCCCATCTTTACTAGCTGATGTCACTGCTTCCAAATATAGATGAGTACTGGGTCCTTCTTTCACTCCCAGAACTCATAACTCACAGGAGGTGCTGGCCCTATGACAATGAGAACTGATAATATTGTTATGAAGATTACTTGCTCACGAGATGACTTTGGTTCCTATGCAATGTGGCACTGTGACGTTGCACAACGCCTTTGTCCATTCAGAATGCTGTCATTACTCTAAGATGCAGACCAACGTCCTCAACAAATCAGGAAGCAGGGCAGAGGGGGGTTTCCATCACCGGATCTCAGATTAGATCAGAGGACACTCCAATTATGAAGAGGCTTTGGGGCACACGTCTGCCAGGCCCGGGTGTATTAGTCTTCCAGCTGAATCACATGCGTTGCTGTTGCAGTCGGTGATGAAGGGGCTCTTTGCTTATGCAGTGCTCTTTCTGAGGGCTTGTTTGTGCCACAACTTGATTAACATAAATTTCTAGTGAACGAGATGAATTCCCTGCGCTCTCAACTGAAGCAACTAATGCCCAAAAAACGTGTACTGTAGATCCCCCTCGAATCGTAAATTTAGAGAAACTTTATTTCTGGCGCCTGACCACGCGTACAAACTCATTTTTATCCTACAGATCAGGTTTCTACACAAAAAATGTGGTGACAATCAAGTGTGACAATAATACTGTAATTGGGTGCCAGATGTTAAAAACATCTGCCCTTTTTTTTTGTCTGAAAACGCCCTCAGCCAACTGAGCAGAGAATAATTTTCAAATTAATAGACTGAAAATACATTTCCTGGAAGGAGTTTTTTCCGACTGATAAACAAGTCATGTTTTTCTCCCTTATTAGTAGTATCTGTAATGGTATACTATGTTTAGCAGGCTGCCTTATTATGCAGGGATCATTGCAGAATGTGCCACTGTTTTGGATGAGATTATATTTGTTTGTGTAATGAAGCCATCTGCTTTCCATTCTCTCTGTACAATTCCATTAATTAGTGCCACAGTTGATATTAGAAACACAATATTGAGAGATTGCGGGAGGGGAAGTCTGGAGAGATGAGGAGAAGACAGAGAGGGAGGGAGGGGAAGGAGGGGGAGGGGCAGAGGTAGAATAGGCAGAGAAGAAAGAAAGAAAAAAGAAAGAAAGAAAGAAAGAAAGAAAGGAGAAAAGAAAGAGAAAGAAAATGAGCATGGCTGGGAGTGATTGCAAATGCAGATGGTTATGAAGCTAAGGCAGATGGCGTGTCAGATTGATTATTGTCGCCAGCGCTGCATGATAGATACAAGGCGAACACTGAGCTCTCCCTCATTTCAGATGACACAGAGTGATAGAGACATGTCAGCTCACAGGGTTAATCTCAACGTCATTCAAGCTGTTCCCAACCATTTAGACCCATCCATGTGTACCAGTCCATTCATTCCTGACAAGCCGATTACACCTGTAAATAAATGTAGACCCGTGCTTGTGATTATGCAGCGGACAGGTGGGATATTGCGGCAGCAGCGGAGGATTTGTCCGCCACGGTGCTTTAGTGCTATCTCATCGCAGCAGAGGGGAGCATTCTCTCCGGCCCCATCATTTCGTACGGGTGGCATTTCAGCTGCACCGTCTGGGAACAAAAGCAGCTTATGGCCGCGTTTCAGCCTCCAGCGTGAAATATCAAGAGTCAAACGACATCTGACAATATGTTGAATGTAAGCTGGCCTGTATGTGCTATGATATGAGGCTTCTATCTACTTTAATTTTTCTGTGTTTCATGTGAAGGACAGTGCACACGAGACATCTGAACTGTGCAGATGCTATTTTCACGATGAGGGACCTTCATTAACAGGGCTGCTGTGATGATTCAGTGTTATTGACAGTGTGACATCATAGATTCATTGTTGAGTCTCTGTCAAATTTTCAAGCTTCCTACATCTGTTTGAATTCTGAAAATGGCGAGTGAAGAAAGCAGATCAGAAGTACAGTAGAGTACAGTCAGACATTGTCATTGAAAGGACAATGATAATATCAGTCTTTTGTGTAATCATTAAAGACCTCTTCTCAAAGGGGCATTGAATTGATTAAGGTTAGGGGATTTGCATGGGACAAATTTAAAAAAGAATGGTCAAAATGGAGGCAGCAGGGGGTGAGATATCCTGACTTTGAGTCCATAGTATGGGTCAAACTCCAAAAATTCTGGATCTGGACTCTGGATTTCTCATAATGCAACATGATAACATGTCTTCACAAGCCCCTCCCTGCCTGGTAAATTGGGTGCTTTTGTAATGTGAACCTGTTACTACTGAGCAGTAGCTGGGGTGGTGTTGTAGTTTCGTTGGCTAATGTCCTATTTTGCTAATGTGCTTTGTCAGAGCAGCTGAGTGCAACACAAACAAACAAAAAGTCCTCCAAAATAAACAACACAATACATCAGTTTGGGTTAAATTAGTACTTTATTAAGGTTAGGGAAATCATCACCATGGCTTGAGATAAATTTAACACTTTAAGGTTAGGTGAGCTACGTCGTCATGGTTACAATACCAAACACGTGGTTAAAGTTAGGGGACAAAAAAAACAATGTTGACTGTCGGTTGGAAACAGTTTCCTGACCTCCCTGACCTCCTCCCTACAGTACATGGAATTGGTCGCTATATAACAACGCCTCCTGATTTCTTTGCTCCCGTCATAATTACCATGGCCGCTAGAGGGCGCTGTCACTTTGAGGGGAATTTTTGGGAGGACAATCCTTGCTGGTCAGACAAACTATATTTGACAAAATATTGTGTAAATTTGTAAATTTCACTCCGCAAACCATCATCTTAATTCCCCCTCCCCCTTCTTTTAAAAGACAGAAAAGAACCAGGGCATCCAGGTTCTGCAGCAGCCCCTACCCAATGGCTGGTCCTGCTCTCGACAGCGTCAGTAGTATGCTGTTATTGTTCCTGTCTATGAGACACTGTATACATCATAGTTGGTTTATCTTACCGATAGCATCCCCATGGGAACATTGTTTTAATTATTTATAATACATTTTTCATTCTTTTATGAATAAAGGTTTTATCATTGACAAAGACCATTTTATATTTTCTACTACTTGATGTATGTCCCAGTGTGGTTACTGTGTGTGATGTTAGGTTTTTGTTTGTTTTTGCTCTATGTGAGCTCGCCAAACAAGATACCTATTAACTATGTTGAAATGGCAATAAAGTGTTGAATCTTCAATCTGAATCTTAAATGCATAACAAATGTAACAAGTGGCTTTCTTTAATGCATTTTAAACTGCATGAAAAAGTGTTCTGGATTGTTTTCAGAATGCATTTTGAGTCAAGTCAAGTTCATTTAGAGGACTTTAAACCCCAAATAGTTTGTTCCAATGGGATGCAGGGAAGGAGAAAGGAAAGAAAGTGTGCCAAAATGAGTGTATGTTTTTCTGGGCTATATTCAGTCATACAACGATACAGTCCATTTTCAAAATGCATTTTAGATTTTCATTACAACTAAACTGAATTGTGCAATGTAGTTAAATTGCTTGTAATAATGTTACCTTGTACCTTGCATAGGACATGTAGGCACTATAGGGCAGTGTGTCTAAACAGGACAATGTGTCAATGTAAGTGTGATAAACATGGTTTTCTACCTCTATATATTTACATCAAAACTGTTGTTTACATTTTCATTCAGTTGTTGGTTAAGAGGAAAATCAAGATTTAAATTAAGACAAGACAAACACCAAAATAAGTCACACCTTTAGTTTCATAAATGCAGCAACCTTTTTTTTTTTTNTTTTTTTACAACTACATATTTGACGCTGAACAAAGTATAAACAAACCGTTTGGAAAACTTTCCCACTAAAATATAAAGCACAGAGGTGGAAAAAGAAGCTCTCAGTTCTTCTTTGTCTCTGGTTGATCAGCGTGTCTGCAGCCAGCTTTCACAACCATTCCCAAATCACCAGAGAAAACAAGCACTACCTTTAGATTTGTTTTTCATGTAAAATTTCTTCATGATAAACTGACTCCCTTATTAACTGAGGTTGCTGATTGGGGATGCCATGTGCGTCTCCTCCCACATCACCTTGTCTCCCTCGGCTCCTCGGTCTCTCTAGCTGAGGCTGTAATCAAAGGAGCAGCAGACTACAGTGCTGTGCCCCCAGGGACACCCACTGACTGGCTTCTGTGTCATCAACAGCATGCAGTTGTTGGTTTTCTTTTATTTAACCCATTACTGTGGGGGGATTTTTTTTTTATATATTTCACCACAAAGATGTGTTAGTCCCCAAGGTACTCAGCCAGTGTGTGAGTGTACACAAAGGGAGCGCTACAATTAGGCCTCAAAGTATAAAACCATCATAGCTGACACTAATTAACATCATGCTAATTAACATAGAATAGGATATGTGGGGCTAAATTTTGGTGGAAATTTTCCAGACAAGTGCAGATATGATGCCTAAGTTTCGGTACTGACACTAAGAGAGTACTTGACTTTTACGATACCTTACGACACCATACTTAAATTGGTAAAATTAGAATTTTAAATAGACATTGTGCCTCATGCAAGAATAAGTCACACCTTAACCATAGCTGTGTCAGATCATAAAGCAGTTTTATTTATGAAACAGCAATGTGACCCTGTCAGCAGTGTCGTCAGATCAGTAACGCGTGTTGTTCTGGAGGGACCACCAACGTATTTTGTCGTTCAGTTCAGTGGACTAGTTGGTGTGCTGCTTGGTTTCTGATTTTAATTAAGTGCAAACTAAGGCAGGTCCTGCATTATTACCTTAACTTGTGGCTCTTGAGGAAGGGTCCTGAGCCAAAATCTAGTTTGACATAATTGTTTTCATTTATATTGTGCTAACATGGTACATATTCCTAAATACAGTTGATTTTAATTAAAATACCTGGCACACCGAAAACGTGGGTCCAGGTGGTATTATTCCAGCATAGGTTGGCTAGTGGGTGTATAATGAAGATGCCATGGTTGAGGTGTCAACTGGAGCCCAACAGAAAATCTTTGCTTGGGGCCCACAAACAGGTTCATCCAGCCATGGAGAATAAGTAAAGAGGAGTACAAATGTGACAAGATATTTGATACCAGCTCTCAGTATTTAATAGTATTAAGTACTCTAATGGACACATTTGAGGACCATAAAAGTATTGAGGTTCATTACCCACCCTAATGTTATGTATGTGTGTACATTGTAGCGTGATGAGCTGATAAGCTTATAATGAACAATCTACATCTGTTATTGAGAAATAATGAATCTTCTCTGAAGTTGTTGTCCTAAACTCAACTGGATCACAGGACCTTAGCAGGCTTCAGTGAGGCCTCTAATGGAAATTGGGAGGACATCTGGATAATTTATGATGGGACTAATCTATAAAAGATAATGATAAGATGTTTGGTCTTGTTCAAGAGCTAATGATACATGGAACTCAAATATGCATTTATATAGAAAGTAAACCGATCATCTTTAACTTAACATTTCCTCTTATTGCAAGCTACGAAGATAACGATAAAATGCCAGGCTTTACCTGACACAGCTAACAAATAATCCCCCTCTCCCCCTCCTCCCTCTGCATTCCTTAAACAGAGTAGTTACTCGAGGAACTAGTAATTCTATTTTATTATTTTCATTTGCTATACCCATACAGAGAATAAACACATAAAGTATACATCATGTAGAGATCTGTACGCATGGAGTAAGTTTATGTGTCATCTGAACTGAACTAAAAGGACTTCTTGGATTCCTCACCCCCACACTCACAGACAATGTGTGCGTGGGTAAGAGGGTGTGTGTGTGCCTGCCTTTTATCATCTCTCTTAGGAAGACTTGGATTGGACATTCATTTGAATCAAAGAGAACTTGATGTGTGTTGAATAGGCCCTAGGTGTATTTCCGCCCATTTATTGGCTATACATTCACATACACATATAAACATTTACAACATATCCGTGTGGATCAAATGTTGTACGTGATTAACGTTTAAATTGAGGTAATGCTATCTAGAAGTGTTTGGTGTCCTTCAACAGTTGAAGAGGGGGGGGGCAGACGACCCATGCCTAGGTCGCTACGTGGGATGGAGGGTGCCACCAAAGATGCCCGATGGTAGATGCCTTCACTGGGAACAAAACGCCTCCGCCTTCTCTGATCCAAATGCCAAGAGCCGGCTGCTTCTCCTCCTCCCCCTCCAGAGCATCTTCTCCTCTGGCAGTCTCGGTGAAACTCTACTTTTTCCTGTTTTAGTGGGGGTTGATGCTGTAGCTTATTAAAGTAATTTAGTATTAGATGAGAATAGGATTCCCCGTTCTATTTATTCTATCAGAAACAGATTTATTACCAAGTAGGTTTTCACATACAAGGAATTCCCTGGTATGTCAGTGCATAGGCCTGACAATAAACCTAGTAGTAAGTAAAAAATAGATAGGTATGAATAAAAGATATATGAATTGTTTAAAGTACTTCAGTCGTGAATCCCAATACTCTCTCTCAGCTGTTGAACGATGTGTTAAGGTGATTTTCACTGGTCACTCTTAAACCTTTATCCATTTAGCAATCTCCTGTGTTTCCACAACATAATATGCTAATAATAATAATAATAATAATAATAATAATAATAATGATACCACAATTAAATATATTTATAATGATAATGATATACTATGAAATATTAATTCTCTGTGTCATCGGGTATAAAATGATCCTCATTCATTTATTAATTGTTCATCGTAGTATTCTGTGTATTTATTCATTGTTGCATTTATTCATTTATTTGTATGACTGAATTAATTAATTAGCTATCTTTTTCCCTTTTTAAGGGTGGTGTCCTGGGGTGAATTTAATTTCTGCCATTTAATATTAATACTGATTATTTCTGATAGCTGAAGTTGAATTCAATTGTATACAAATTATGAATTATCATCATTATCATATTTTAATATCTGATAAACCATGTACTTCTACAACATTATGTGTATCTGTTCATGGTGACCAAAATCATATCTTGGACCATACCATCATTTTATGTGGGGTTTTTTGAAAAACATATTCTGTCTTCATGACTTTTAGTCATATTTGCTGAAACTGTCACTATGTCCTGACAGTAGTATATGATAATCTGTGAAAAAAATCAGGCAAATAATGCCATTCGCAAGAACCCACGGTGCCCGAATCAAAACAACCAATCAGAGTCAGGAGGAGTATCTGGCGGAGTGTCAGTCACTGCTCCTGCACATGCTGCGTGCAGCTCCCCTCCCCCACGCATGCGCTAACTCGGTCAAGCTCCGTATCTTCAGTGAGCGGACTCAATGACGGCAACCACCGAACAACCAAGCAATGTAAAAACTGCCCATCCCTCCCTCCAACAACAGCTTACACGACAATTACAAGTAAACAGAAGAAGACCAATGAAAAAAACAAGCTAAAAAGAAAGAATTAGACCAAGCGACTCTGCGGGGAGGGGCTTTGGAGGTGATCTGGAGCGCAGCAGAGAGAGAAGGGGAGGAACTTGGAAGTTGCACTGATTCAAATTTCAAAGTCCACTCTCTTCTCAATCCTACAGACTGTAGCTTTAACTGCATACTTTTTCAGGCAGTACTCTAACATCAGTTTTGAAACACCTTGTGTATGAAGGTGCTAAATATACAGTATATCTTCTGTACAACAACTGTAGGTTTCACCCCTTCTTCACTTGGGAGGCATCCCAGTGCTCATCTAAGCTCACCTCCTACTTCGGGTGCTTTCCATTCTGCTAATTCTGCTTCCTCCTTTCTTCAGTCCTCTGGCCTGTAATGCAGAAATTGGTTGAGGTCCGCCATCATCAAGGATGTTCCAGTCCCTTGAATGCGTCTCCAAGGAGACAAGGAGAGAGGAGCAAGGGGAGAGGAGGCTTCTGAAGAAGCTTACGGAGATGACCCACCAGTGTGTCGTACGCATAGTGTTTTTTACAGAACAGCAACAGCAACATCGATCGGGATCTGTTTATTGATTAGTCAGCTGATCTGGTGCATGATTTGTAATACTATAGGCAAACCACCTGTGGAAACAGGAATCACAGCATCAACAGTGGCTCTAACGTTACTCATGTTTATTCATAAAATAAAAAATGTTACGTGTGTGTAGAATCTGAATTATGAAAGAATCATGAAAACACTCTTTGCAGGTTTGTTTATTTCTTCTTCATAAGCCAAAAGACTTTTCTCCCTCTTTTCTTATGTCTCATTCCAAGTGCATCTTGGCTCATTCAGGAGAATATACAGCTCCAGTCCTACACAGCTGCAAAGTCGCAGATATCATTATTACTCGTATCAGCCTGAGCCTGAAAAGGATATCAGACTTACTGTACCTGTGGTGTTTCACAAACTAATTAGGCTACAGATTTTATTCAGAATATTTATGGCTATTCTTGTTACTCCCTCACATCCGTTCTGTTCTTTCAGTAATAAACAAATTTTAATTTTTCTTTTCTTTTTATAAATGTTATTTCTGTCAGTCATATTGTACGACACCCTGAAGTCACATATATTTACATAAAGTGTTGGAGCTTCACCCGTCAGACGCCAGCTGTTTTTCTTTGGAACTGTTACTGTTACTTATTTCCACACAGTTGACAGTTGACATGCTGTGCCTCATGATGTGTCGCATTTGCCACAAGACCTATGACAGGGAGGAATGATTAGAGCAAGCAAAAGTGTTCAGTGTTCATATGGACACCTGACTATTGTTTTAAGACAGACTTGAAACATTATGAACCTGTCCTTTAAGAAATTGTGGCAGATCAGAAAGCTGTAATATGAATAGATTTTGTAATAAAATAAATAATTTTAATCTTGTAATATCATATTGGTTGTTTTGTAAGACACCGACAAGCATCGTGTTTTGTTACTTGTCAAGCACCTTGTAACACTTTAAAGGTGATATACTGTATATGAAAGAAAAAAAGTTCTACATGCAGTACTCACAAAAAGTTAGGGATATTCGGCTTTTGGATGAAATTTCAGAATGCACCTAAAATGCATTATAACCTTTACAGGTGAAC
>NTHP01000116.1:161964-183328 GCA_003416845.1 Oplegnathus fasciatus | reverse complement strand
AGCCTTTGGAGGTGGTGGTGTTACAGTCTGGGCAGGTGTGTCTAGTCAATACAGAACTGCCCTACACCTTGTGAATGGTACTGTGACAAGCCGATACTACCTGAATAACATCATTAATCCAGTCATTGTGCCTCTGCATGAGCAACACAGGCCTGATTTCATCTTCATGGACGACAATGCCCCAGCTCATCGAGGTCACATCTTCAGGGAATGGCTGCTGGAGGCTGGGGTACCTCAAATGGAGTGGCCTGCACTTTCTCCAGACCTGAATCCCATAGAAAACCTATGGGATCAGCTGAGTCGTCGTGTAGAGGGTCATAACCCCACACCCCAGAACCTCAATGACCTGAGGGCAGCCCTTCAAGAAGAGTGGAATGCCATGCCTCAGCAGACAATAANNATAAATCGACTTGTGAACAGCATGAGACGTCGTTGTCAAGCTGTAATAGATGCTCAAGGACTCATGACAAGTTATTGAGACACTGACATTTTTTGTTGTGGTATACCCACCACTGTTGTTAGCTTTTGTTTCAATAAATTGTTTGAGATGAAGAAATTACCATTGCATGCTTCTACTTAAATGCCCTACTTTCATGATATAATATCACTGTAGCATGAACTTTTTACATTTTCCATAAATTTCACCCGAAAGTCGAATATCCCTAACTTTTTGTGAGTAGTGTATCTGACAATTCTCAGAATTTTCTGTTGTTTCTTTGATATTTGGCACTTTGTTGTAGGATTTGATTGTTGGCTGTTCCGAGGCATTCTTAAGTGGGGAGCAAAGATGTCAAATATTACCATTTTTTTACCCTGCTCTCACGAGACTAAATCAGTGACGACAAAAACAACAGAAAACACATTACACTCTGAGCCCAGTAACCTGCCCCTTAATCTTACTAGGTTCCAGGCAGTAAATGATGTTGGATTTTACAGATTTTTACATGATAAGCATCATAAGAGGAACACTGATATACACCTATCGGTGACATTTATTAAAACAATTTTTATCTCCACGTCTTAGGTGTTTGTTTTCCTAAATACACTTCAGAATCCAACTGAAGGTCAAAGAAGAAATATTCAGTAATGTATTCATGTTTTAAAAAAGTACAAATGTGGAGCGCCTTCATAGCCGAGTGGCTACAGCGCATGCCACATAACTACAACTGGTTCTGTTCTGGCCGGCAACCTTTGTTGCATATCATACCCCCTTCTCTCTCCCCCAGTTTCCTGTCTGCCTCTTTATATAATATAAATAACATAAAGGCGAAAATGCCCAAAAAATATTCTTTAAAAAAAAGAGTACAAATACTTGCACCAAGGCCATAAAAGTGACTATGCCATTCACTGTACTTCCATCACCCATCAACAGGATCTGAAGGAATCTTGCTTTTTAGTGACTTCCAGCTGTCATTAGTGTCAAGCTGCAGTAGTTTCCCTGTCAGTTCTCCCTGCAGGGGAGGTTTTTGTAGTAGTTTTCTGTTGCATTGTCTGGGGCCACACTCACAATGGCAACATGGGTCTTTGTAAACAACACTCTTGTCACTCTTGTCAGCACTCTGCTTTTCATGTCTCCTTCGCCAGGTTGGAAGGTCTATGTGACACTACTGAGACTCTGGAGAAAGGAGGGAACTCGCAGGGAAGATTTTTTGACCATTTGTAATTTACTCAATATCATCTATCCACTGTGAATAATGTGCCAGTGCCTTCTGAACAAGGGACAGATTCTAAGTGCACTCTTTTCAAGCTCAGGGTCTGTGATGAAAATGTGTAGGGTGTTGGCAACTGGACCACTGTTACTTGTTTTTTCAAGGTTCAAGGTTCATTTATTAGTCATTCTACAACACAGGGTTGCACAACAAAATGCAAGTTGTAGTCCCTTTATGCTACACAAGAAAAACAATTTTGTATGTTGAAATACAGAGGATGAATTGAGAAGTCTCACAGCCTGAGGAAAGAAGCTGCTCTGGAATCTGGTAGTACGACAGCGGCTACTTCTGTATTGCTTGCCAGACGGCAGCAGGGTGAATAGGCATTTTGGTCACCTGTCATTCCACCAGGCTAAAGATATAGATTTTAGATATTAGTGGATTTGTTGTTACTCTCTGTTATAATTTGGGAGTCACACAATTAATAAGAGTTAAACGATAGGTTCACAATTGTTCAAGTCTTTCTCAAAACAATAGTCAGAGGCCCATATTAACATCGAAACAGGCTTTGCTTGCTGTAATCGTGCCTCGTGTTCATACTGGCCATTTAAAGGTCCCTTTCCAAAGTGCTTTGACTGTAACGCCTGGATTCCACCGGGCACGGCTGAGTCGCATTCGGGCTGCACTGTGATTTTGTTCCGTCCTCTGCACAGCTTCATACTCCACCGGGAGCGTTTCAAAAGCGAAGCGTTTTGCCCACCTGATATTATTAACTTGCTCAGATTTTGTTAATTTGGTCATTTTTCCTTGATTTTTGTGCTTCTTCTGGCCTGGTGCCACCGGTTATGTTGTAATGTTGATGTAGTGATGTGATGTGATAAACGATTTATTTTGAAAATTGACCAGATGCTCTGTCAGCCGTCAGACTGAATCACGAGCATTGATTAGAGTGGCCATGACGAGCTCCAGCAGCAGCGCTGCAGCCGGAACGTGATACAGAAGTGCCCGGTGGAATCAAGCCGTAAGTGATGGGGAACAAAATCCACAGTCCCTATTCTGTGCAAAAATACATTTCGAAGTTTAATATTTTAAGTATTTTAAATCCTGCATTGTTTTTTTAAATTATATTTTAATGTATTAAAGCCAAAACCAAAGCTTAAGACATACAAACATACAAGAGACATAAACAGAACAATACACAGTCACGGAAGGGCAGTTGGGGGGAGAAAGGGATGTCAAGGTGGGAGCGTAGAGTATACTCTTTACAACAGGAGAACTCACCAAGCTCATACACAACAGCCAACAAATCATCCAGATACAAGAGGGAGCATATACACCAGGCATTTCATATTGTTTCAACCGCCAATGTACAAAAAAACCAACAACAAACAACCAAGGAAAAGACAAAACAGATATAGAAACTACTGAAAAAATGATCAGAGATTACCTGATTAGAGTCTATAAAATGTCAATCAAAGGCGTATTCATACATTTCATTTAAAATTATTTATGATTAATTTTATCATTCTTTTTATCTAAACTGGAGCCATTATTTCCCTGTTTCAATAATCCTTTCATTTTGTCCTGAATTGTGGAGGACTTTATAAAGTCTCTTTCAATATGAGCTCTTTTATAAATGAGGTTTGTGCATGTGCGCCCAGTTCTGCAATGAATGAGAGAGAACCAGGCATACATGCAGCTTTATAAATCAGACAAAAACGATGCTTATGTATATAAAGAGCTGTGGCTGCTTGTTCTATTGATGTCAAACCATTGCTAGGAATGTGGATCGAGAACGTGTCCTTGTGCGCATTCATGAGATAAACAAAAACTGAAATTGAGTAGATATCTTCTAAAGTTAGTCTTTTTGATTCAAAAATCTGTCTTTGTTTTACTATCTGCAGCTGCAGCCCAACAAGGAAACACTATCTGGGAAAATGTAAAGAGGGAATTTTACTACTACTAAAAAGATCTGTACATTAGTTGTATTTGTTGCATGCACTTTTGTATAGTTAACACCTTCATTAGTCTTAGTTTGTCTTAAGTTGTTCTAATTTCTTTGTCTTTGAGTTACTGGTTGCCGCTGCTGAAAGAACATCTGGTCAGGCCTTAGCAAAAAGATATGTCTCCTAAAGCCGAGCTGTTACATAAAGGACGTGGCTAATCGGGTTGTACCAAGTACCCACCACATCATGGGGTGAATCGTGAATTCTAGTTGAAAGATTTTGTTTATTTCTTATATAATATATATGTTTGTATTTTGCTTATTTTGTATATTGTAGTATTCATTTTTCTTTTTGGGCAAATAAAACTTTTTTTGAAAATACACCAGTGACTCCTCAAGCCTACTAGCTTGGTTCCTCATTTTAACAGGAAGAATGATAACAATATGAAAAACCTGTTTCAATGTTCATATGGGAACCTGACTATTGTTTTGAGAGAGGCTTGGAAATTGTGAACCTGTCCTTTAAGACCACATCAGAAAATACTATGAAATGAGCATTAGTGCACACTGTGGGTTGCTCTTGATTTATTTTATGTATGGTTTTCCCAGAAAGAGCAACTGCTGGCTATTCGGTAGCACATCTGTTTCCTTGCTTCGATAAAAACTCACATCTGGGTTTATGTGCCGTATGTGGTTCAGATCACGTTGTCACTGCTAGTCAATGATACCACCGTGCACTTGAAAGAAGGCTGAGACCTGCATTTTTAGGCATCTCTGTGCTTGGAATGACACTGGTCTCTGTTGATATGCTGGGAGATTACTGAGGTGATGTCTAATCGGCCAAAATATGTTAAAACACCTGTGTGCTTGCATCACGGGTGCAGAGCTGGGTTGAAGCAATAAGTTAACTTACTGGTCCCTTGGAGGCCCCTCAGCCATCAGTGGTCCTCCAAACAAATTCAGAATGTGAACACTCTTTGGGTTCCTCTCTTTAGTAATTTCCTCTTCTTTTGTCTCATTCTATATAAATGTTGTATAACTAATAATGATAAATAACATCACAGCTAACCATTACACAAAGATACTGTTGTTATGCAGTCTGAAAATCAATGTGAAAATCAGTGAGCAAACTCTTGAAACTTGCAACACAACTCAAGTAAGTTTCATTAGTTCGCTTGATTTCCATGCTGAAATAGAAATGGAGCAGTAGTAATAATACATCCAAAACTCTAAAACTATATAGCCTGCATTCAAAACCAACACATTGGTATGATCATTTAACTTTTAGTCCAAAGCACTTTACAAAACAGGATTAAAAACAATGTTCAACAAAAACCAATATGAAAATAAAAAATAATGAGTAAAACTTATGATAGAAATATGACTAAACATGAAAAACAATACCAATAGAACCAACAGGAAAAACATATAAATACCAGATAAAAATAAGGGAAGATGAAAATGTTGAAAGGTTGAATTAGCCCAAATAAGTAATAAATAATAATAAAGATCTTTAATATCTTAGCTACCTGTCTAAGATTCAAGATCCAGGTATTCCACAATTTCGGGCCATAAAAAACGTAAGGATTATGTAAGGATTTATAAATAAGTGAAATAAATTCTAAAAGATACAGGTAGCCAGTGCAGTGTCATACATGGGGTAATGTGGTCTCTTTTTTGTATTAGTCAAGCTCATGGCTGCAGCATTCCTACAGACTTTTTAGGAGGCCCAGTAAAAAGAGAGTTGCAGTAATCTATTCACAGCACTGGGGTCATCTGGTGAAACAGAGACATCCAATTGTTTATCATCTGCATATCAGCAAGATTTGACATAAATTTAAGTAATAATGCTGCCCAGATGGATCATATATAAAGAAAACAGAAGGGTCCAGAACGCTTCCTTGAGGAACGCCATAATATATGAAATGTCTGTGACACAAAATCACCTAAACTCAAGTCTATCGATTAAAATGCCATGATCAATTGTTTCAAACCCTACGCTCAAATCTAACAGGACAGCCACATTGTTGGAACCAATCAAAATTCTCAGGTCATTTCCTACCTTTAATTTATATATTAACAACGATGTGGTATTGCTTGGGTTCAGTTGTTTCTCTTTCTCTAAGTAATTCTAACTGTCACAAACTCTAGTAATTGTGTACATCTTCACATTTGAGCAGGGTGTTAAAAATCCTGCTTCCTTGCAGTTGTCCTGGAGGTCAACAAATAGTGCCAGGAGGGGGGAACTGCATCTTTACATACTACCAGTCAGACTTGGGGATTGTTGGTTGGTTGAACATGAACACTGGAACACAGAATAGTGGAGCTATATATGAAGATGCTGTAATATGATTATTTGTGATATGAACTCTAATACTGGTTTGTATAATTATTTATTTTGTGTATAAGCAAGAAATTTGGTTTAGTGTGTTCAGGCAAGGGCGAACGCTCTTCTACACCTCTGCTGCTACTGCTGATCCCTGCCCTGGTGAGAGGTTGTCATTGCAGAAGACAGAGATTTGATTTATTGATTTTGATGACTGCAGTCTTAACTCATCTTGCACCTTGGAAACCAGAGGAATAGAGACAATCTAACCACATGCTTTTAGGAGATTGAGATGGTAAATCTGCTTTGCATCACCACATCATAATACCACATATTCACCAACTCCAACTTGATATGTGACCTGAAACAGCCCGTGTCACTCGGCCTGTAATATACAGCTGAAAGCGGGAGGCAATAAAAGCACTTTATCTAGTGGTGAAAATTGTCTCAGCAGGGGGGATTCTCATGCAGGTGCTGCTAATGCTGGTGTTTGCAGCACCTTGGGCAATTTCTCCTGTGCTGTCTGTGAATAACATGTTCCATGCAGGTCCAGAATTTCATTCTTATGGTCCTCCCTCATTTTCTTTCATTAAGACCACACACAAAGGGCTGGAATGCAACCATGGCAAACCATGCAGCGCTGCATATAAGAGACGATCCAGGCATTTATCTCAATTATAACTTTTCTCACATAGATCACTGGCTTGATTGTGTCATTAAAGCACCATCAGTCTGTTAATTGGGGGTGTTACAGTGGCCAGAGCTGACCTGATGCACAGTTCTAAAGTGTCAGCGCTATAAATGATTTAGTCAGGATTTCTCAGGATAATATGATGCAAAGCTTGAGTAATATCTTTGCTACATTGTTACACAGAGACACTGAGACCCTATTGGACAATGCTCTCAGGTTCACTCTAGTTCATACCAGTTTATTTCCGAAGGGGAACTGATTAAAAGGACTAAGTATAGTTTCATGTTGTCCCATATGACCTGCGACACCTGTTACATTAAGATTATTCCTGCCTGCTGTGAAGACTCTATGCAATCTGTTATTAGTCTCTTAATTCATACATAACTCTGGGGAATACAGAAGGCAAACACTAACTGGTTTGTTTGCAGAAGCCAAAATGGTCCTCCTTGTATGTTCCTCCTAAGTATGGAGAAGATTATTACTGCTCAGTTCTGATAGATGAGGCTCAGTGGACATCTAAAGAGCAACATGCAGGTTGGAGACCCCAGTGAATCAATGTGTAGGAAAATTATGTAGAAACTAGATTTTCAAAGAAATATACATACTGTACACAGTATACACACTACAGTAACTTCTGGAGTGGTTTTTGTGAGAGTTTTACTTCTGCATCAAAAAAGACAAAACTGGACGTGACGTAACAAAAGGGAGAGCGGCCAAGCTAGGTCAAGTTTAACATTAAGAAGTCTGGATCCCGATGCTGGTTTTGACACTGAAGAGGTTGGAAATGTATATTCATACTCATATGACGGACCACAGCCTTATAATTATGATCCTTTTAGGTGTGCAGGAGACCAGGAACTGACCAGGATTAGAAGAAAGCGTCTTTTTTTCTATGATTTCTAAGCACTGAATCCAAAAATATATGTATCGTATCTATGTGTTCAAATTTGACTGAGTTATGACTCCAAACAAGTAGATCGATCCAGTCAGTTCATATGAAAATCAACGGACAGAAAATATGTTATCACCGTCTCTGTTATGCAGTTTCTTTCATTTTGTAAAAACATAGGGTTAAATAACATACCAACCCAGTTCGCTTTTGTCAATACATATGAAAGAATTTGCATTTGCTTTCATGTCTCTGTTATAGACTAAATGAATGAATAAACTCATGCTTTTCCTCCTACCTAATTTGGAAAATAGCAAACTTTGAAAAACAAGACTTACAGTGCACAGTTCACGTTCTCATCGAGCTGAATCTCTGACGATCCATGATTACTCCTGTTGGTGGCAGAACCTGATGGTGGACCTGATGAAGTAGCTGTGTGCACTGAAGGAACCGCACCAGCTGTCAGTCTCACATGGTCCTGGCTTCGACATCCCATCTTGAACATAATCCTCCTAAAACACGACCGCATTTTTCGTTACAGAAGCAGTACAAAACAACACGCACCAGGCACGAGAGCTAGCGCCGCTCCTTTTCCTGAAAACTGTGGACTGGACGTCCTGACAGGCTGGACTTTGTGCAACCTGCACAAACACAATAATTCACCATGATGAAAAATGGTGAAATGCAACGTAAAACTACCGACAAACGACTGACTCCCAAATTACAACCACTCAGACTCACTACCACCTACTACCACACACTGAGCTGAGGCAGAGTCCGCAACACCAACTCCCTTTTGTTATGTAATATGGCATGATTTTGGGGGTGAAAAGCGTAGGCCTATTTAGGAGCGTTGCTCAAATTTTTGCCCTTACGTCTTTTAAAGCATACAAAATCCTGCATTAAGTTCTAAATTTTCAGGAAAGGTTAAGTATAAATGTAGTAAAAAATTCAACCTGCAAGTTGCTCTTTAAAGTGGACACTATGTCTCTTAAAAGAGATATTAAAGATTGTCATTGTTGTGATGGTCTCCATCAGCAGAGGCCATCAGACAAGTCGAAAGCTCTGAAGTAATTTTTGTTTGTTTGTTTGTGTCCAAGTTCAAACATAAATGAACACTTTTTTTCCTTTAAAATAGAACACACCCCACATTACTACCATTTTCATAAAAAATGAGTATGTGGCTTCATATTATTTGTTGTTGTGCAGGAAATATGAAAACTTGGCCTACCTAAAAGCCTGGCCCTTTTTGGTGTTTTCAGGTTTGGCGTGAGTATGCTCCTGTTTGTCCCTCACACACCAGGGAGATCTGACTCCACTGTAGCCGTGGGACTGGACTTTTTTATCACCAGTGCAACACATCATCATCCCATGAGGCCATTGGTGACAGCAGATGTCCCCTGCTAGTGGGCCTCTTCCGGCTTTAGCCAGTCTGCCTACTACGTAGGTAGTTCAGGTTTTACTTTATGGATAGCAAAAGTCCCAAATTGTTACAATGTCCAAAACTCATCAACATCTCCCTCGTTGCTCTCTTAGCCTCTCTCAGGTGTTTTGCATCAGTAGCTAATAATTAGTCACCCTTGTGTGACATCAGTGCTTACTCACCAATCTGTTCCTAACTCATGCCCTAATCCACCAAACTGATGAAAGATGAATCATAATCATGACTTATTATATTCTGCAGTATAGTTGCCTTTTGTATTTCTGCACCTGCACTGATTTATGGCCCCTATCAGTAAATAACATATTACAAAACCTCACATAGACCGTGTCTGAGAAACTGAGAGACAATAGTGAACGTGTCATTTATTTAATTACAAGTTATTGAATTTAAAGAATTTTTTGAACGCATAAAACAAACCCCACATATATGACCACTAACAGAAGGAAGTCCACAAGGTGTGGTTAAAAAGAAAAAGCTAATAAGTGGACCTTGAGTTAAGATTTTCTCACAGAGTCTTAGAGTCAATCCCTGGAGTGAAAGAAAAACTCTCAAAAAACATCACAATCCAATGCAAAGCATGCGTACTGTTTTAATATATGTCAGTGAACGTGACACTGTCATGTGAATGCATTTATCTCAGCATTTACAACTCATTAACATGCCAGAAGTGTGCTTCATGATGAACATCAGAGTAGTCATCAGCGATAATGAGTTCTCAGATGGATGGAGACCTGTCAGCGCTCGTGACTTCCACTCCCAGTTCCATGTAAAGCAAGTTGTTCAGCAGCTTCAGGAACCGGGGGGTGTCCATGGCAACGGAGCTGGATGCCTCTTTTACCTCAGAGATGAAAATGCATAGCAGATCCACATAATGTCAATCAATTATGCATGAACTCTAGTGTTCAGATTGCACAAGATGACATAGTCTGACAGAACACCAAAAATCACCTTAACTGTCTCCTTCGCCGCTTCATGTGGATATGCAAACACACGGTGATAATATAGTCAGAGTGAGTCAATTAGACATCATGTCAGGAGATGGACTGTAATGACATAGAGAAACATATCACTTATCGCTGCTGTATATAGTAGCTGATAGCAGTCCCTCTGTGTTGAATAACATAGCGTGACCAAACACACAGTTTTAAGTGTCTTTTCTCACTTCCTGAAACTTGGTGACAAAGACCATGAATATTTCACCTCATTCTTTTTAGCCTCTTCTGCTCCCCTGGATCCTAAAGACAAAGCAGCCACATTTTGTAGCTCATTTGAGGACTCTCACAGTCTGTAAAATAGCCTCACTCACACTGTTTCTGTGGCAATTTCATGGCCTGTTGATCCTATTTTGGGTCAATTTCACTACAATGATGGTACACATTCTCTAATCTGCTGCTGCCCATTATGAGCGTTCAAATATGAAAGCAAATATATGGACCTTTCTCATAATAATAATTATTTTTTCATTTATCAGACCACGAGTCTAGCACACACACAGGGGGTTTGTCTTTGTCTCCAGATGGCCGGCCCTCCACTGGTGTTGGAAAAAACAAGCAGAAGACAAAGGTGCATAAATATGAATAAAGGCTAGCTGTCAGCCTCTTAATGAGGTTAGTGAGTAATAGGCTGCAACATGGTTGTTTGTCACTATTTGACATGTAGCATGTGGACAACTTCATCTAATCCAACTGTATCTGTTAGATCCTGCTGCTACCAACTGCTGGTGATCCATGGGAAATATAATGGTTTCCGAGTGGTCTATTGATTTATTGAAAGGTCTAATGCTATAGCTTCACAGAATGTGTGGTGCAGTAACATTTCAGTAATGACACCCTATTCACAGCATTTGAAAAAATACATTGAAAACTTGAAAAATGTGGCGATTTATTTTGCTTGGCAAGACCTTGGCACACTGGTTTCAGTAGCAACTACTGGCCAGACCGCCGGTACTTCCTGCCAGTACTTGGGGACTTCCCTTTCCCTTTCCACTTGCAGATATGTGTTCATTGGTCATTGTGCAATACATGACCTTTCCTGTCTGTCGCACTTCGGCTAATTTATTAACTTTGTAGACATATATGTACATAGATCAAATCGTTACACTGTACAGTAATGTATTCCTTCTTGAGCTAAAGTACTCTTTCATGAGTGTAGTTGGTCTGAATTGTGGCAGTTGGGAGCTTAACCGCACAAGAAAGTGAAACCACATCACTCTTATCTTAACTACCCTTCACTGGCTACTGGTTAATTTCAAAGCGGGTTAATTAATCAATTTCAAGTTTTACTGTTCAAAGCTAAAAAAGGTCAAGCCCCAAACTACATCTGTGACCTGCAGGCCCCTTATGAGCTGGATCACAGCCTGAGGTTCTCTTGTAGATCCTGACAACCAACTAGAGGTAACAGAGCCTTTGCTGTCAAGGCTCCCCAACTTTGGATTTGGAGGAACTCACACTCACTACTTCAGTGTTCACTTTCAAGTACCTTTTAATATATATTTCTACAGACACGCATTTCCATGTTTACAACCTCCACCCTGCGTATAGCCACTGTCTTTTCATATTTTTTATGGTTCTCCATAAGGAACTTTATCAGCAAATTGCAGGGGCAAATATGGAGCATACAAAGAACCTGACGTTTACACCTGATGCTGCTGTTCCCCTCCTGTCTCCTACCAACAGTCAATATTGGTTTGTTTTAACCAAGATCATGATATTGCTGTAACCTTACAGTAACTATATAGTTGCTTAAAACTTACCAAACCCTAACCAACGAGGTAGCATATCAGAAAACACTCTTATGAATCCTTCATATGTGTCATTTTGGAATGCACTCACAAACTCTCTTGGTGTTGTTGAAAATTTGCTGTGTAAAATCCTTCTCCCCAGTGGATGAACCTTGTTGATTTAGGATCCCCGAAATTTCCACTTGCACACAAGATTCTGCATAATGTAGTAGGCCAATTGTCATGGTAGTTGAACATTTTCAGCCTCAGTCCTGCAAGGCTCTATGAATAAAACAAAATAATTAGTATGTTGTTGGTTTGGTCCAACGGTTTTATACTGTAGATAATGATGTATATATAATCAACACTGCAGACTCTACGAGATGCTAGTGGGACTTGCGGAAACTGGATGTAAGGTGTTTTTGCCAGCCAGCATGCCGGTCACTGTGCAGACTCAGGCCATTGTCATTTGAAAAATCTCTTCTGTAAATGATCCATGTTGCCTGATGTGTCTCTCCATCCATTATAATAAACCTAAAGTTAGCAACTTGCTTATCTGTTGATCATCTGAGCCCAGAGCACATTAATGTCTGTAATTCCTGGTTGAAAGTGATAAGAGAAATATGTTTGCTGGTTCATCAATCAATCAGTCTCCAATTAAACAGCACTTCATGATCAATTGATTAATATGAAATAATGAGGAAGGCTCGCTGCAGCGTGTAAAATGACAAATGTCGGGCTCGGGAGGGGCACTGCGGCTATCATGCACTAATCATAATGGACTAATCCATTAACAAGGATTCAGCAGCAGGGGTTCATTAACTGAGGTAGACGTGTGCAGCCCCAACTTTTATCTCTCTGCTAAAGTCTCTTCAGAGATTGTGCTGCAGGAATGCCAGCAAAGAATGTGTGTGTTTCTTTATGTACTCAATGATGTGTGTTTGCGTACATGTGTATGTAGTATACTCAAATGGCAAGTTTTGAAAGAATTACCAGATGGCTGTGTTCTTAGGGGGAGATTGCCAAGGTTAATGATAATGAAGAATTAACAGGATTGATGTGTAATTAGACTGATGGATGGAGTCACAGGGAGCACATATTTGTGAGAGTGTGTTAGCACACACACACACACACACATGCACGCATAGAGGCACAAACTGACGCCATTACAGAACTCTATTCCCTTGGGTCTATTATACTCAGCTCATCTTCAGACATGCAACGGGAATTTAATGTGATGGAGGACACAGTTTAAATGCCATACCATCATGATATGAGATACTGAGATAGATCTCACATGAGCGTGGATGTGCATACAGACATGCAGACACATTTAAGTGACATGTCAGCTCCTTTGAGCTTGCCGTGTCACACATGAGTCAAGTGTCTCACTTCTGTGTAAGGACCTTGTGTAGATCACTGGTGGTTTTCTATAGAAATAGCATATAGAAAGACTCTGGGCTCAGATGTGCTTATTTCATATAGCAGAAATCCATACCCACACAGTTTAAATGTATCAGTAATTCTGAAAAAAATCCAGGTGACCTACTGTTGGAGCTAAACAACCTCGCTGGTGTAACATTATAGTGCGAAGCCCTAGTGAAGCCATTTATTGTCTTTTCCCGTCTCACCCACACAGCCACCTCCAAACTAGAGACTTTCCTCCTCTGTCTTTATCTCACTCTAATCTCCTCTGTGCTTTCACCCCTAAACAAAGCAATCTGTACTTCGATAAGGGCCTCCCTAGATTCTGTAATTGGTTCCCCTCTGATTGAACCTGAAATGTCTTATTGGAAGAATGTGCTACATATACAGCCATATATTCATGCTTTGAGCTTTATTGTCCATCACCAGAAATGAAAGGAAGCATTATGTTTGGATATATTTGTCTGGCAGGTTACAAAACCTTGAACATTTTTTTTCAGTTGTGCGGAATCCAGCTGTTTTGTTCATACTCAGGGCCTTCTTACCAAAATTGCAGGTCTTTTTTTTCAACACATTGCCAATATTAAGCTTCTACTACGATCTTTTTTATTCTTCTTTGGTTCTATGACTATCAAGAATGGCTAGTTGTTTAATCAAACCCAGAATTCCCAAACTATCTGTAAAGAGCAATAAAAGACATTTTGCATGCCATAAAACCTCCTGAAATAGGAGAAGAGCTGCGTGTCATCCTTAACCTAAACATTTTGACCTTTCTAAACTAAATGTTCTCTTTCTGTACAGAATGACTTTCATCCTGGAGTTGACAAAAGCTATTCTGCTGGCATTGCCTCACTTAAAAATGACACCCACTGTATCAACACCCAGTGGAACTCATTTAACACAACTTGCAGTATGTTGAGTCAGCCACCAATGTTGGATTTTAAGCTGGGTGACCAAAAAGAATAATACAATTTCAGACACAGGGAAAAATCTAAACGTCTACGCTGAAAATCAAGATGTTGGGTGACAATCCAATAAGACTCCAGAGCCAGCTCCAAAAAGTCCAGAATAAGAACCAAGACTACAGTCTACAGCCATGCTAGTGGCACTCTGAGGCCGTAATTAGGCAGCGCAGTGTTTTGAGCTAAAGGCTAACACTACTTTCCTAACATGCTCACAATGACAATGCAAACAAGCATGTTGATGTTTAGCAGGTATATTTTACATCTCAGTGTGTTAGCATGCTTACATTTGCTAATTTGCTCTAGACACAAGTACAGCTGAGGCTGATGGGAATGCAGTTATTTGGTCACTAAAATTCATCCTCTGGGGATCATGAATGTCTATACCAAATTTCACAGCAATCCATTGAATAATTGGTAAGATATTTCGATAAAAATCAAAAGTGCCATTAGAGAAAGAGTCAAGCAATCACCATTTCGCTCTAAGAGGAAATTAAAAGAACCTGAGTGGAATCAGCACCAACCATCATCTCCTATATTGGAAGAGTCAGGCAAGAAAATAGCATATGGAGTTTTTCTATAGTAGAGGATGTAGTCGCGCCAAGCCATATGAGGCACAGTGCAAGTGTTTTTACACTACACTACACAGCAAGGTAAAGTTGTTTAACTTGATGACGTGCTGGAGATGTGCTGGTCACAAACCACAGTGAGAGCCTTTTCAGCTCACTGTGGCTGCTTCCGTTTGTATTATTCCTCCCTGCAATATTTAAAACTGATCCGCTGACCAAATGCGCAGAGTATGTCCATATCGGGCAGATTAGACCTGTTTTTATTGAAGGACCCCTAATAAAGCTCAGCTGACTCAGCGACAAACACATCGCATTTCCTATAACTTCTTCACGATAAAAGCATCCTGCCAGATCACAAGTGGAGAGCTTTTAATGTGAAGCACCAATAGCAGGAAAGGTTCGTTTTGCATCAGCAGTAACTTAGCTCCAATATGGCTGAAAGCGATCAGTAAACAGTAGAGTAAGGCTGATATGTGAAAGTACAAACAGGAACACTAAAGTGAAACTAAACTCCAGAGATTCAGGTAGAAGCTACAAAAGTACTGAGAGACTTTTAAAAACGGAGGTTTCTCTCTCCAGGACATAGCTAATGGCAAGAGACTGTCACGGGTTGGCCGTGGCCCGGCCTGTTACCAAGCAGGACCACAGCAGCGTGGCTTGCTGCAGTGGGAATGCAGTGCGGGTTGTCGCACTGATGTTGGCATCGAAGGACAGCTGGTCATTCAGTGTCACACCCAGGTTCCTTACAGTCCGAGCTGGGGACACCGAACACTTGATGGAGAGGTCATGGACGGGAGATTTCTTCCCTGGAAGAAGGCAAAAAAACATATATATAATATTTCTCCAACAAGTCAAAATTAGACAACAAAATATTTCATTTGTAACTGCCCTCGAGAACGACACATTCAATAGAAGTGTTTTCTGATCCGAGGCCACTATTGATAGGACATCATCATTTGTCTGTACCCTCCAAAGCTGTTACAAATAAATGTTGGAAAAATCAAACCATTTCTGATTTGGCATCGCTACGGTTAAGCTTGGTTAGCCTTGGGCACCAACACTACGTGGTTAGATTCAGGGAAAGATCATGGTTTGGGTTGAAAATAAATAGCTACTTAGTTAAGGTTAGGGGACCTTCATCGTCATGTGGTCACTTAAGGTTCAGGAGCGACTTCAGTCATGGCTAAAAGAAAACAACCCATCCTTGACCCATCCTTCCACCTCCTTATGTGGTCTTTGTTGTCCTATAATAAGATCACATGACTTCCTCCTTTGCATCCCCACAGACAATAATCACAATCACTACGGCCACTAGAGGGCTTTGTTTTACTTGAACGTAAACATATGTTCTTTTGGGGTGCTGTTTCCTTTTTTGGGAGGACAGTCTCCATTTACCGTGCAGAAACAAACAAAAAAAACGTACGGTGAGAATGTGCGCACCTGCCACATGCTTAAGACCATGCGTACACATGGTTTTCTAGAGTGATCTGAGGGTGATAGGATCAGGTGGAGATGAAAAATAGACAGACAGAAAGAGCCAGGATCTAAAGAGACAGAATCTAATGATAAAACAGTGTTTGTTTTGTTTGATTGAGAGCAGTTTGTAAAATGCCAACCAAAGGCCTACTACTGACTTCTGTGCGATCAATCACTTAACATCTGATATGAGTGCTATAAACCAAATCATTGATTGCCTCTTTGAAGTTTAATGGTGATGACTGAGATATCACTACCAATGATGGTTCACAGGTAGATGTAATGAATTTATGATGAAACGAGCACTATGAACAATCACAACTGTGTGTGAGTTGAACAAATGACAGCTCAAACTGCTTTACTTTTTTTGCTGTTATTTTCAGTGCAAGGTTTGTATAGTAGGCAGAAGTATACCAACAGATGATTAAGGGCATGTCTACAACCATATATGGCTAAGTGTAGGAGTAGAAATCAGGCACGTGTGCAGAGTTCTACGTTGAATGAATTTTAGTCATGGACCTAAACAGAGTTTCATGTATCTGAGCCCCGGGAGAGGTTGAGTCAAGTTGTTTATAGATGATAGATTATATTTTTATTAGGCCTGTCAAATTATCGCATTAATTTTGATTAATTAATTATAAAAGTAACGCAAATTAGCGCATACAGTATTATTTAATGTTTATGTTAATTAATTGATGTATCGGTGTTACTGTAAGTTGCTGCGTGTTGAATAACACTACCTATATTGTCAAATAACCCAACCGTCGTATTTTGCCACACTGTCAGCCATTATGGGGCTCAGACACTCTGACAGACCGGCCCATCAGCTGGAGCAGTCGGTGTGGCTCTGAGCCTCTGAGAGCAGCGCTCTTAATTTCTAAACGACCAGAGAGCACTCAGGGTGTCTTCACCAGACAGTGACGTGATGCTAAAATTGCATATTTTGTAATAGGGATCTGGACTTGGTTCTCCATATGGAGAACGGTCTGATAGTAAGTTAGTTAAATCGCCTTAATATCGGCATAGGAAAGAACAATCGTCGATCATCCCTTCAGTCGATATAAGGTCTGATCGGCACAAGCCTAGCAGGTAGCTACCGTAGCAGGCACAGGTAACAGAGCACATTACTCAAAAGATGGTGCCCCCCCCCCAACATGCAACACAGTGTGACATACCTTTACATTCCCTATTTACTTGTTTAACAGGTCCTTGTTTTAAAGACTGAATGTCCAAACAGGTGTTTTCAATTGTTCTGGCTCATTAGACCTCTGCTCAGGTTGAAACTGGTGGTGTTGGGAATGGGAATTGCGTCTCCATGTGGTCATAAGAATGATAAAGGTGGAACTTATGCCACCCTCAGAGGTTAAAAACTAAACTGAGCCTCATGAATCAAGTGTTAAGTCCGGTCTGTCCCCACCCACACAGTCCTGACTGTTGCTTGCTTCCATCATCCTACTTGGCTACATGACAAGGATGGAGTGAATAAAGTAGAATCCACACACTTTTTAGTGGATTCTTGTGGCTTCACCTCTTGTAACCTGATGCCTCGTCACCAAACACAAGCTGAGACTGTAGATCAGTGTGCAGAGTCTTGTTTTTCAGTCTATACCAATCATAGATGTGATCATTCAGGTAGCCAGAGCTGACTAGCCACCTGAAATCAGGTGAATGTGGGCATTCCAGTGAGAAGGAGCACATATACCCAGCAACAACCACGGTCAAAATAGCTCAAAATAGGGTGTCAGTTAGCTTGGTCGCTAATGGGACAATAAATTTGCAAAGTTTACTCATATATATATGTATATATATATTCGTGCCATCGACTTCTGTCTCATAACTGTCTAAAATCCATGCCACTTTTATGCAGACAGAGGAATGTTAAATAAAAGTGTATGGTGCAAAACAGCTCATCAGCTACAACACTACAACACAGAGAGAACAGAAAAGAAAAGATAAGGTAAAACTGCTGTTAATCCTTAAAATAGCTACAAGATGTTACACAAGGCAGGAGTTTGTGCTCCCCTTTAACACAGACACAGATATGACAAAACCTTATTAAGGGTATCACTATCTTTCAGTTAAACTAACATACTGTGCATTTTTGGTCTAGCTTACCAGGCTGCTCAGTGATCCATCCTTTAGTTGTGCTCCCTCAGTTGGTAAGCTCTGTATTCTGTCAGTTCCTATTTCCTGATGTATGAAAATTACAGTTTGTAATTGTTATGTAACTGCCCTTCCATTTTACCAGTGAATAGGTAGTCATTGTCACACAGGATGTCTTATTGGTACTTAAACAATGTAGTTGTTAAAGTTTGTCCACATAGCTTACATAAGTATATATAATAATAATATGGCCTTGTATTATAATTGTCTACATCATTACTCAACAGTCCCTGTATTGTCTGTAACAGTTCACTGCTGCAGGAGCATTAATAACTTTTTCAAAGCCAGAAACCATAGAGCCATGCCCTGAGGCTAAAATTTCATTAACATGTAAATCTGAAGCTGCTCCACAGAAAATGAATTACTCTATTAATTTTGCAGACCAAAATGTTTTACTTTTTTACCCAAATGCTCTTTATTGTACAGTAGTTTTAACAGTTCAGGACCAGAAAATGTCCCTGTACACCCAGCGGACACCTTAAACCCAGCAGCATGGCTTTGGCAGCCACATTTACAAGAGAACTAAGACTCAGACTGTGCCATTATTAAGATGAGACATCCGCTGTATGTATGGAGTATATTGGGAATTGTTTTTTCTAACTATAAGGCTGTTCACAGTATGATCATGCAAATATAATATAATACTCCTTCTTGAACATGTAGAAAACAGATTTGACAGTGGTAGTATACCACCAGCAGCAGTTGCTGCAGAAAGCTGGGATGTGATAAACACAAGTAGAGAGACAGCATAATCAGAGAGACAGTTACAAGAGAACACATTAAACTTGACGATGGATTCTTGACCTTTGGGGCAGTCTATGATAAGGAGAATCAAACACAATGATCCACCTTGTAGCTTCTGTAGCATCTTTCAGCCGCAGTCTTTATGGAGCTGGCTCAGGTGACAGGCCAGGTTAAGGCTTTCCTACAATTGGGTTTTATTTTCATAGCTCTGGCTGAGATCTTAGAACGTGGTGACTTTGTAAAAATGGCCAAGAAAATATGGCCAGATGATCACACAGGTTGTAAACAAGCCAACAGTTTATCCAGATGACCTGATATAGAGCCTGACTGATACCGGACTTCTAAGGCCAATACAGATGGTGATATTTGAGAGTTTAAAAATTCTCTAAAAAGCAATGTATCCACCAATAGTATTTTTTTTTACCCTAAACACAAAACATAAACAAACAACCTTGATGTTGACCCCTTAGAATTTTGGGGGTTCAAGCCTGAAGGGCTGAAACCCTATTGTTTTTGTGCTGGTTTATTATTTTTCTTCAGAAATGTTCCTGTGAGATGGTAAACGGTGGAGACATGAGATTTTGCCCATTGATTGGAAGTTGTGTGCAAGTGCCCAAAAAATATGATGGCCTGATGAGGGTGTTATAATTAAAGGTAAAAATGTTGAACTTTGAAAAGTCATAACTCCTATGCCGTAAGTGTGATTTATGCGAAACTTGGGACATCAATCTATTTTCACTCGACAAACTTGCCTCAGGAACCACAAGTTCATGAAGATTGTTGATATCTTATCTAATTTTCAAGATATTGACCAATGAACTTCAAAAGGGCGTGGCTCGGCACATAACTAGACCAAGACCAATCATCACAAAACTTGCAAGATGTGTCCACATAAGTACCTGAAACATACCCTGAAAGTTTCATTCAAATCTACCACTAGGGGGCGATACAAATGCAAAAAATGGGCATGGCATAACACAAATTAGACTATAAATCAGAATTGTTTGTCCAATCATAACAATCAAAACTAGCAGGATATGTTTCATAACACTGTTGGACCATGTGTGTTAAACTATTTTAAAATCGCTCAATAGGGGGCACCACCAGTTCCAAACATGTGAATGGGCCTGGCACCAATTTGACCAGAAATCAGTGTTTGTCCAAATATCACCAAACTTGGTGGATATTTTTAATTAGGATATTGAAACATGTCACCAAAATGTTTTTGAAATTGACCAATAGGGGGTGATGGCGTTGCCGAACTAGGGCGTGGACCTGGCGCAAATTGTGCCATAAATCAATGAGTTTGTCCAGTCATCACAAAACTTGGCAGATATTTATGTTGAACTAAGTTTGTAAAATTATTTTACAATTGGCCAATAGGGGGCGCCATATTTTCCATATGGGCTTACAGTATAGTATTTTTCTGGGGCTTTTATTTTGAAACTGGGCTTTGTTTTTTGTGAATGGAACCCTCTGTCTTAGTGACCTTGCTTACTTAAGGTTATAATCTTGAAGATTTTCATTCTGTTGTCTTTTGCGCCTATGGCAATAAGCGATAATTGCAGGTTTGTTTTTGGACCTCACTTCAGTTTAAAGTTTCCTCGTCTGTAGTCATCAACCTTTTCTTATTTTGTTTGGCTATAGTAACCGTTTACTTGCAACGCTAGCAGAGACTGGAAAAAACAGTATGCCGCTTCACATACAGGTGAATTAAGGAGCGACTCCATTGCGTTAGAAGCCTTGTTAAAAGCCTAACTCCCGACACCTGGGTCGTAATACTGCAAATGCTGCAGGCTTTCATCAGTGGGCCATAGGCTCAATCACCATTGTGTTGCATCATTTAGCGATAGATAGTGACTTAACAGACGTTTATTTGAATGAAAATCTGTATGGATAGTCATAATGGAAACAACTGAGCGGGACATTTTACAATGTACAAATCAACTTGTCAGAGCTTTCTGGTGGACAAACTCTGTAATGGAGACACTGTTTCTAAATGACCTTAAACCTAGTTTGGCATTTCTTAGCTGCATTTCTTATTACTCAACAGCCAGCATATACACATACAGGTATATCTGCAATAAACTACAATAAAAGTTACAATATAGCCAGACAGTTGAAACCTAAGTTGCTATTACCATAGTTTTCCTTTTTACACTTAGATTCTCTTAAAAGTACTATATGGAGTTTTTAACTGGTCATGAAACAGTCTCAGTTTAATACTGGTGCCTCTATATGACCTACACTCCCCTCCAAAAGTATTGGAACAGTGAGGCCAATTCCTGTATTTTTGCTGTAGACTGAAAACATTTGGGTTTGACATCAAAAGATGAATATGAGACAAGAGATCAACATTTCA
>NTHP01000116.1:141682-151797 GCA_003416845.1 Oplegnathus fasciatus | reverse complement strand
TGATTGTCAAAAAAAAATTGTAAACAAAAAAAAAGGTATTTTAAGATACATCAAAAATGCTCTTTAAATGGGCAGTTACGGTATGGACACAATTGTCACTTCAATTTGACCACAAACCCCTCTCCAGAACAGCAATTGTCCAATCATAGCTTACTCCAACGCCAAGGAGCACATCATTACCACCTACATTAGTTTGTGGGTTTAACGCCACAGGACATTTAGCAAAGGCCCATTACTGACTAGCACATTGTGTAGTATAGTCCCACTGTTTGGAAGCCAGTCTTGGATGACATCAGGTAACGTTAGCAGCTCTGTCCTGCTCTGTACTGGATTTAGGGAAGGAGGATAGCATTTTGTTTGCAAAACACATTGGGTTCAAGCATTCATTTATTTATCATTATACAATGCAGGGTAGTATAAGAAAACATTTGGATTATGATGGAGTGCAGATCAGTCTCACAGCCTGAGGAAGGAAGCTACTCTGGAGTCAGGTGGTATGGCAATGGATACTTCTTTATCTCTTGCCAAATGGCAGCAGGGTGACCAGGCTGTTGCTGGGTGGGTATTGTCTTTTAGTATCCTTTGAGCTCTATGCAGGCACCTCACCTCACTGATATCACTAATGCTCAGTAGATAAGTACCAATCATGCTCTGGGTGGTTTTATTCACCTGCTGCAGAGCCCTCCTGTCCTGAGCTGTGCACAAACCATGCCAATTGGTAATGTTCCAGTCAGAATGCTTTGTATTTCTCCTCTGTGAAAGTTAACAAGAACTTGGCATGGGAATTTTGCTTTCTTAAATTTCCTTAAGAAATACAGCCGTTTCTGATCTTTCTTTTACCAGGGTGGAGATGTGTGATGACCGTGTTCTCTGTGATGCTGATTCCTAAAACTGTTAACTTGCTCCACCTCAGCACCGCTGATGTAGACTGGGATGTGCCTCCTTTTTTCTAAAATTGACTATTAGCTCCTTGGTTATGCTGACGTTTAGCAGTGGGTTGTTCTCTGTGCACCACTCTGCAAGACTGTTGATTTCCTCCCAATATGAATTCTCATAGTTGTTTGTAATCCGGCCGATGGTGGTGTCGTCCGCAAACTTCACAACAGAGTTCTCTCCATGTCGGGAGGTTTTATCCAAGTACTGGCAGGATCGGACAGTAGAGTTAAGGCAGGGATATGCTCAAAAAGAACTTGTTCGTCCAACATGTTTTCTGAAAATGTCGGAAAGCAAAAGTGTTTATAGTTGTTTCGAACAGTCACAAGGAGGGGGTTGGGGTTAGGGCGAGACACAATAATCATTTCAATATGGGGATAACGTTGCACATTTTCAGACAGTCTCACCTGGAAGGCAGTCATAGTGTTGCACTTGCTTGTTCACATGAAATGTGACATAGTTGTGGAAGGAATGAACAAAGAGAGCAAGAGAGATAAGTTCAAACCCTTTCTCACCTCCACACAGCTGACCAATCACTGTATGAAGTGGGTGTGAATGTTCAATTGTAGGTTTCAGAAAGTTACAATAATAATTTACACCTCAGATCTACATTTAGCCAGAGAAAAAGCAGTCATGTTAGTTGTTTCAAGACTCAAAACTCCTGCAAATATTCGTACATAACAATCTCTGATGTATTTTGGGATGAAATGTTTTACATCTACATTTTAATTGTCATTTTAAATGTGCCACTGCCTTGTCTACTTGGAGCTCAAGTCGAGATTCTCATTTCCCAGAGTTACTTTTTATACTCCCATGAATCCCCCCCTGACTTGTTGCATCCAGCTGTTTTATACATATAGAGAGAAAGGGAGAGAAAGGAGACAGGCAGAGTGACATTAATGGTAAGAGAGAAAGAGTTTCTAGTCAAAAAAAAAAAACCTCAGCATGTCTTCCAGCTGCAGTGCAGTCAGGTCTGTTGAGGCTACTGTCAGAGCAGAAATTGGTACGTCTGCCTCCTCTGTGATGGATGTGTCCCTGTATGACTGCTGAACGTCAGCGCAAAGTGACGGCTCCAGATAGAAGCTTTGCCTCTTTGATACTGAGGATGACACCAAACCCTGATGTCTAATTCATGTTTTAGATAGATAGATGAAAAAATGTCTTCTAACAAAGGATTGTATCTACATAGCAAATGTATCCATTAATAATGAGTGGTAACTTAAAAATGGGAAGCACACTGCAAAAATGTCTGTCTAATAAAGTCATGTTTGAATGTAATTCATTCCTAGAGGTCTTATTTATATATAAAATTACAAAAAAAAAAATCTACTAGTGCTGTAAGAACATTTCAGCCTTCTGATGCCAAAACACTGGGACAATGAGCCTGTGTCACGCACAATATGCATTAAAACAAATTCATCATAAATACCTGTTAAGGGCATTTTGTAGATGATCTTATCTAGAGTGACTTCAGTATTCACAGAGCAGACAACAAAGTTAAAGTGAAGAGAGACATTTGGCAGCAATTAGAGTCTCACTGATTAACTGACCTGTAAGGGGGAGAGCTTCAGGGAACAGGCTAAATGAACAAGCTATTGCTCAGTCTTTTTATACCAGAACTGAATTCCATTGGAGTAGTACACACAAAACACTCATACTTTCCATGCTCTATAATATTATGTTATTCATTTCAGACACCTAATCTACATTTAAAAGTCTGTCTGCCATCCAATGCACATATAAAATTGTTTAAAAAAAACATTGCTCACTCTGCTCTAAATACCTGATACTGAGAGACAACAGACTGACTCTGTAGGAGGACAAGCTCTTTTGGGGGCAGGGTGACAGTGACACTCACTGTCACCCTGAGGTTCATTTGCTCAAATAGCTGTGTGGGAATCATGTAGCCTATGAATTGATGTTCCTTGCAAACATCAAAATATGACCCACACATAAACAAACATAACAGATATAGCCGCGAGCAGCGATTTCAGGGTTCAAACCAACACAGACCGTTAGAAGTTGAAAGCTTTTGATCTGGACCTGGTCCAATGTGGTCTAGACGTGAAAAAAGCAGTGAAATTTCCCTTTTTTGCATTTTCACAAATAGAATAAAGGTTTAACAAATATGAAACTGTGTTTTAAAGAATCTTTAGCCTCTCTGGGATAATCTAGTCCAGATTTGACCAGTTTAAGTAGGCTGTAGTGGCTTTTGATGTGGACCTGGTCTAATGTGGTTTGGATGGAGAAAAATCAGTGAAATTGCCCTTTTTCAGCTATGACAAATAGAATAAAGGCTTCACAAATCTGAAACTGTGTTTTAAAGAGTCTCTGGAGTCTCCCTGGTAATCTATTCCAGATTTTACCAGTCTAAGAAGTGTAGTGTTTTTTGATCAGGATCTGGTCTGATGTGGTCTAGATGAGGAAAAAAGCAGTGAAATGACAGAATGATGACAGGAGAAGATAAATTCCACAAACAAATATATGCACTTAACTACATGTTTACGTAAGCACGGCCACTGGGACAGAGGCTTCCATTCTCAAAAAACAAGGTCCAGTTTCAAAATAAAAGCCCTAGAAAGATACTATACTGTAAGCCCATATGGAAAAGATTTGTGGCGCCCCCTATTGGCTAATTTTAAGATCATTTTACAAACGTAGTTCAACATAAATATCTAAGTTTTGTGCTGATTGGACAAACTCATTGATTTATGACACAATTTGTGCCAGGCCCACGCCCTTGTTCGGTAACACCTTGGCCCCCCCATTGGTCAATGTCAAAAACGTTTTGGAGACATGTTTCAACAGCTTAATTAAAAATATCCACCAAGTTTGGTGATGTTTGGACAAACTGTCATTGATTTATGGCCAAAATTGTGCCAGGCCCATGCACATGTTTGGAACTGGTGGCGCCCCCTGTTGAGTGATTTCAAAATAGTTTTACACATGTGGTTCAACATTGTTATGAAACATATCCTGCGAGTTTTGTAATGATTGGACAAACAATTCTGATTTATAGTCTGATTTGTGTTATGCCATGTCCATTTTATGCATTTGTAGTGCCCCCTAGTTGTCAATTTGAATGAAACTTTCAGGGTATGTTTCAGGTACTTACAGTATGTGGACATATCCTGCAAGTTTTGTGATGATTGGCCCAACGATGGTTGACTTTGGTCTATTTATAGGCTGAGCCATGCCCTTTTGAAGTTCATTGGTCAATATCTTGAAAAGTATATCAACAAGCTTTATGCAACATTCGATAAACTTAGTCCATTAATGATCCACAGAAAATTTGGTTACAATCGGACCTACAGTTTAGGAGGAGATGTCAAAAATGTGCTTTTCAAAAAATTAAAAATGGCAGAAAAAGTCAAGTAGACGTCAGTGGTTCTTGAGGCAAATTTGTCAAGTGAAAATAGATTGATGTCTGTACCAAGTTTTGTGTAAATCGGACTCACAGCATAGGAGTTATGACTTTTCAAAGTTAAAAATTCTGACCTTTAATTGTAGCACCCTCATCAGGCCGTCACAGGGTCACATTTCTTGGCAGCACTTGCACACAACTTCCAATCAATGGGCAAAATCTCATGTCTCCACCATTTACCATCTCACAGGAATTTACATGTCTAAAGAAATATAACAAACCAGCACAAAAACAATATGGTTTCAGCGCTTCGAGCTTGAACCCCTAAATATGTACGATATATCTGTTTTTAAAATGAAATAGCTGTACAGTTTGTGCGGGAATGTGCAAAATAATGACCAAGGATTGTGCAAAAATTCACAGTACGAATGAATGAGTATGTAGGATATGTGCAGGGTACAGAGATAATAGCCCACAAGATATCCGTTAATGTAAGGCATTGAGTCAGATATGGAGACTGTACGTTAATCTAACATGTAGTGTTAATGGTGTGGATAAGAGTCTCTGTGTCAATGAGGGCCCCAGGCCTTGTTGATGAGGCCAGCTAGAGTCAGGAAGAAAGAAATGTTTTGGTCCGGATGAACCACAGCCTCCTGCAGGTGAGGGGTGTCTCCCAAAGCTTTTGTCTGGGGTGAAAGGGGTCGGCCACAATCTCTCCTGCTCGTCTCAAGGTCCTAGAGGCACACAGGTCCTGGAGGGGTGGCAGATTGCAGCCAATCACATTTTCAGCAGAGCGAATGATACACTGCAGTCTGTCTTTGTCTCCTCAAGGAGGTGAGGATAGACTCAATGATGGCAGTGTAGAAGTGCACCGCCATAGACTTCAGCAGGTTTAACTTCTTCAGTTGCCACAGGAAGTACATCCTCTGCTGAGCTCTCTCAATGAGGGAGCTGATGTTTGCTGATCAGGGCATTTGCGCCCATGTGGTATGCGACCTAACCCCTCGGCTATCGGGTTTCCCGGTTAACAGTGTTTGGTTACCTCTGGACTGCCCCTGTGATGCTGCATGGTGCTATTTTCTAGAAACTAGAACTCATGGTTCTTTATGTCCGCTATCATATCCTGAATATGATTAAAACTAGGATAAGTCATTATTGTGACTATTGTGCATGTAAAGGTAGCCTACTGATTAAAGCAGAAGTAGGTAACCCGTGTAAAAATAACTTTTAGTCATATTTGCTAAAACGGAATGTCCTGACAGTAGTACATGAAACAGATAATCTGTAAAAAAATAAAAATCTGGCTCCTCTGGCTCCACCTACTGCTCTGAATGCCATTTGCAAGAATCCACCACACCTGATTAAAAACAACCGATCAGAGCCAGGAGGAGTGTCTGATGGAGTGTCAATCACTGCTCCTGCACAGGCTGCCGGCAGATCCCCTCCCCCACGCATGCTCTCACTCGATCAAGCTCCGTATTTTCAGTGAGCGGACACAATGGAGGACAAACAACCACCAAACAACCAAGCAACGAGAAAACTGCCCATCCCTCCTTTGTCAACAACAGCTTACAGGACAAAGACCAGTAAACAGAAGAAGACCAGTGCAGAAAAGCAAGCTAAAAAGAAAGAATTAGACCAAGCCGCTCTGCAGGGAGGGGCTTTAGAGGCAAGCAAATTTTTAAGCCAAGTCCACTCTCTTCTCAATCCTTCCAATTTCTGCTTGAACAGATGATGTTGATGACATGGCACTGACCAGAAGTCGAGTGAGGTTGAATAAAGTTAAATCGAGAATAATAGCACATCAAAATATTATATATTATGATGAAGCTATCAATCATTTAGGGGCGCCAGTGGACGTCTTGCCTAGGGCGCCAAATTTCCAGAAACAGCCCCAACAACGTAATAATGTTTTTTTGCCGAACCACGTGTTTTAGTTGCCTAACCCTAAGCATACCTTAATCAGTCTACCATAATTACAATCTTGAACTTCACTAACCTAACCTTAATCCTGCCGTAAATGCCATGTACAGATCTTGTAGAAAGTGAGAATTTCAAAAAGATTGTGGATTTATCAGTGTTTTTGCTGTCTGTACCATAGAGACATTAACTGTAGTTAGCTGGCAGTATGCGTACTTGCCTGTTTTACCAGGAATTTTCCCCCAGCATCTCTCCCTTTTCCTCTTGTCTCTTAACATGAAATGGAGTCATACAGCGTTGAGGAAAATGCAACATTTTTTGTCCTTGTCGCATTTTCAAATTCTTGTCAATTCACATTCACTTGTGTCTTCATTTACTTTGTATGGAATGGCACCACCATTCCCTTCACGGAAAGTCTAAGGCCAACAGCACTAAAGATTGTATTTTGATTGTATATACAGCTTTATAGGTCTAAATGTCTTATTTCATCTGCCTTTATGTATCAACTTCTCTTTAGTCACTTAGGCACAGGAATAAAACAAACACACTGCCAGACTAGCTAATGTACCCACAAAAGAATGAGACAATGCCAACAGCTGTTTTTTTCACAGTGGAACTGTTGTAAAGTGGAATTTCCCTTTAAGCACCAGAAAGAGGCCACAGCTGCATAATGAAATTGCTTGAGCATAAAGCTATTGTATGGAAAGCTCTAGCTGCATATATACATAACAACCATGCCATCATTCAAATCTGGATCCATCAGTGCCAGTGTGAGTGGCTGTGTCAGGGACTGTGTCTTCATTAAGTGTCCCTGTTTAGCAGCTCTGTCTGTCTATTATTCACTGGCATGCTGCAAAACATTTACAGTGGAGATGCTGTGAAAGGATGTTGGCTGATTGCTAAGTGACAGTAATGCACAAAAATACTTCAACACACACACAAACAGAGTGTTAGGCAACACATCCAAACACACACACATACAGGTTGCTAGGTGACAGTAATGGCATGTAATGAAAAGATGTGTATGGTTGGAGTGGGGACTGGTTGTCACCTGTATGACTGTGAGGCTGTCAGCTCTCTAAACAGAGGAGTTGTGTTGATGTGTTGCTGTTGGCAGGAGTGTGGAGGGGGTAAGGAGGGATAACTGCCGCATTGCTGAGCAGGCCATCAGTCTCTGGGGGGTTTGTCCTCAGTGCAAAAGTAGGTCTGCAATATGTCCATGTGTTCAAAAATCAATGAGACAGTAAGACAGGCAGAGGTGGTGATCATACCACTATGTCCACGGATGGAATACACTTTGCTTAACAATATGAATGTGAGTGAATAAGGCTGCATGGTAGAGACCAAAAAAAAAAATCATACTTCATTTTTGAGAATTGCAGTCTTAACCTGTCATTGTTTTGGCAACGTTTTGTCCAATGCAAGAAGTGTGACATTCTTATACGACACAGGAGCTGGAGGGAGGAATGAATGGGCGTGCAAAGCTCCAGACTTTGACAGCAGACACCAGGGTCTGTGTCCTGCCTACCACGTGTACTGAGGCTTATGCTGAGATCACACCACATTATATTTTTGCCTTTCAAGATGATGTCCAATTAAGCAATCATAGAATTAAAAATTATTGCTGTCACTTCGCCAAGATACATGGCGGACCCTGACCAATCATAGCTTACTGTTAGTGGAGTTACATCCTTTCGTAGCATCTCCACTTAGTGAAGTTGGTCTCTTGCATCTTATAGTGATTGGTAAGGCAAGATAAAGCCAGAGGATCACCAATGTCAGTAGGATTCATCCTCTGGGAACCATGAATGTTGTTCGAATAGTCTGTACCGACAAACCGTGATTCCTCAGAGCCACATCCATAGTGTGGCTAAAAAATGTAATCTGGACAGCATCACATTTCCTAGGAAACATATTTGCTAATGCAAATTACTGTTGTTGTATGTCACTTTTGAAGACATAGTTCTTAAATGCAAATTACCACAGTTTTGTGCTTTAGTTTGCATTACACAATGAAGTATTTAAGATTTTTTTGTCAGTAACTGAATTCAACTAGAGGCACAGTGACCCATTTGGACATCCAAATGTTGCACAAATTACGAAGTAGTCAACAAGAAAATGTGAATTCACTGCAAGGTGAATATCAAAAGCACCTGTAACTACAGTACATCATCATAGCTTTATAGGCAGGATTAAGAATGGGGACATCACCATTGTGTGGCTGATCCAGAAGAATAGCAAGTGTGGATGAGACTGACGCAGCTGTACAGGTTGTTGTAAGTCAACTTACAGAAACAGTAATTCTTCAATCATTTTCTGGAGATCTCCATTCAAGACCCTAAAGAACCCCAGAGGCTACTTGGAGAACCAGTGGGACGGAGAATTGTTGTCACTTTCAGAAAAATCACCATGTCAATAACTCTGACTCATAAGTGCTGACTTAATGGGAGGATCATCAAGGGAAACAGCAGGAGGGCAGATATTACAGCGCTGGCTCAAATTTTGAACTTAATAACAAAATTGAGTATCAAACTAACTGAATCCAGGCAGGAGGCTTGTCCACTTTATGTTGCCTGAAGCAATCAATAATCCAACAATTTCCAATCACCTGTGTCTTCCCACCTCCTCATCTCATCTAATCTCACTATCTGACTATCTGCTTGTCACCGGCAAGTGGGCGGAAATACATCTGTTTGTCTAAGTGTGATGATGTCTGTTAAAGCTAAATTAAAAACAGAAAGTCTGTTTTTATGCACTAGTAATGGTCAGATTAGATTTATATCACCTGCTAATAACATGGGACTGTGGTTCAAGGAGTTTTGTTAACAGTTAAAGAGCAAGATATTTTCCTCAGACCAAAAAGATAATCAACAACAATCAAATAAATGATAATGTTGCTCCGTAACCGTTTGATGTATAATTAAACAACTACTACTGTGCTAACAAGCACAGCATATCAACTTAAAGGGTGATAATATGTCTATCATTTTTTCCCAGCCCTTACAGTTGCCAAAAAGTCAGTTACTGCAGGTTTAACCCAGTATTTTAGGTGCGTAATTTCAACCATACAGTAACCATAGTTTAATTGCCATATCCATAATCTTACCCTAACCTTAACGTAGTCACATCAATAATACATCAAAAGTGATATCACTGTATAATTTGTATGTGTAATGTTTTGTCTTTGAGACAATACGGATGGAAAAAAACTGGGGTTGAACAGTTGGAAAAAACAATTAGTGATTTTTGGTATCTAATGATTTCATTTCATTTCAGGAATAAAAAGTCAGTTGTAGAGGACAAGAAAGCCAATGTGACAAATGCAGCTGATACTACAGGGTAACATTAGCCCCAATTTCCACATAAACACAAACCTGAATGGGCTATTGATTTTCATGAAGTTGTGCTAAACTGGTAAATTATCATAATTATGATAAACTAGTGTTAGATGCAAGGCAGTCAAATAGTGTGTTATTAAAAATGGTGCAAAGAGCAGAAGTCTGTACTTTGGCCCTGGCAGTAGAGACGTAGGGAGAATCGGTTTCTTTTCTAATCACAAAGGATTGTCACAACAGCCAGTTTTCAATAATCATTAACAAAAATTTGACACTGTGCTTTAGCTGATGACTGTATTGACTTTCATCCTGTCCCTGCTCTCTGCAGTAGTCTGTCTCTTCTCAGGTAAGCATTTATGTAAAGTACATCTCATTGCTGCCACTATAACACCGACAAAACAGTCTTAGTTTCTTCGTGTTGATGAGAACATTTTTCAGTTCATTGTGACATATTTTTCTCATTATTGTAACATACAAAATTAATCAGTTTGAACAAGAAACTTTTCTCCTTATGGCAGAATGTCACTTTATCTTGTTATATCACATCTTTTCTTGATATTACA
>NTHP01000116.1:4625-137178 GCA_003416845.1 Oplegnathus fasciatus | reverse complement strand
AGACCAGGCTTATGTAGAGGTAGGTGATTGCTGGTGATTCAAGACAGGTGTGCCTCATCTGAGTCTGGGAAGAGAGTAGCCAGCCACGCCTCCTGCCACACACTGCAAGTAAAAAACACAAAGGGGAGGGGGAGAGCAGAGGAGCCAAAAACCCAGACCATAACAGGCGTGACAAAGATTTTTGTTTTTTGTTTAAATATCTAAATGGAATGAAAGGTTGTGTATATTTTTTTAAAGCATCCATAATCCTCATTCATAAAGATCACATCTCCAGTACTTTCCCTTACATCATCATATATGCATGAGTGCATTGTGTTGAGGAGAGAAATTCAATTAATCTGAGTGTCGATAAATCTGAAGTTATGAATAACATTAACTGTAAGTGAAAAAGTTAGCAGTGAAAAGAGATCCCAGAGAGAATTGGAACCCAAATCATTGTCCCTAAAAAGGCATCCTTAGTACAATCTGTAGCGATCACGTCTGTCCGGGTCAAATTGATCAGTGTAAGCGGATGATTATTCTAACCGAATTTGTTTGCTTTTTCTTTATTTCTCATGCTGATGACCATCTAATTGACATTTGCATATTTATTACATGAATATAAAGCATTGAAATGGACAGCTTCGCTATTTAGGGGGCATTACGTGACCGGGCATTATCAATCCACCTGATGAGGGCGCCTTCTACCACAGGTGCTTTCCCCGTGCGCATTTGTTTTCTGTCTCCATCACCATCAGCTGACTGTCTCTCATTGTTTGAGTCGACTACACAAGGTAGTCTGAGGAACTCCAAGTTTCTCTGCTGCATCTCGTTGGCTCGTTTTTGGCAGTTTGTCAGAAGCTTCAAGGAGGCTACGTTTTTCATTGAGAGAAAATGACTTTCTTTTTCCCGTCATGATTTTAATGTGCACGCCGCACCAGCCTCAGGTAGTGTTAGCCAGCTGGAAGCAGACAGGTCACCGCGAGGCAAAGTATCATGGGAGTAAAGTAAAAGAAATAGAATTAAAATGAGTTTTAAAAGATCCCAAATGAACACTGTAAGCGGACTACTTGATATATATAAGCAAATTATTTAAACAGCATTTGTATAGGAATGATTCTGTCCCAAGCTTTTTGATCCATATAAGGGGTTGATCACTGTAACCGTGATTTGCCCCATTGGTTAACACCTAAAGATGTACACCTTTAAAACTGACATACAAATATATAGTTACATATAGTTTTTTAATTTTCAGTAGCGGATGAATCCACATTTGGTGCTCTAGTGAGTATTTGGGACAGCAGGACGGTGTATGTGGAATTGAGTCAAATAAACTACAGTGTGTGTGTTCATGGTGATGAAGGAACATGTCACCCAGTGCAACAGTGTGGGTCACTGATGTGTCTTAATAGTTTTCGGACAACAATGGAGCTCTCTGGCACAGAGGAAGAAGATATATCACGCTGTGATTCACACACAATACTTGATAGTAGATACATTCATTGTTAGTTTGGATCTTTTGATGGGATTTGTTGACATTAAGAAAAATACTATCACCAGACTTTTCCTTTAACCCGTTAACAGGCCTTTTTCAGCAGTTTAGTAGAACACATTTTGAACTGTGATATCTTCAATATATCAAAATGTGTTCTTTTAGAGGGCTGACCCAAAGGCTGCATCTAGACTGAAGTGTAAAGGGAAAACTTATACAAGTCAGTGATGGTTTTTGGTTTTTTATTATTTAATTTAATTTATTATTTAATTTTATTTATTAGTCTTTTTTTTCTTTTTTTTTTTAAATCATGTTTATGTTACATGTGAAATGTTTTATTTCTGGAGTTTCACTCATTGCTCTTGTCCATAAAAAGAGATGTACATTGTATATTTAACATGTGTTTGTTAAACCGTCTATTGCCAACATGTGTATAGTTCAGTAGAACTTAGTTAAATTCATAATTCAGTTCAGTTCAAGTCAGTTTAGTTATCTTGCATCTATTTCAAGTCATGTAAATTCACTTCAGTTCTTTTACTATCTACTGTATCTCAGAGGAATTAGGTTTGCAGTCAGTCCAGATATCATCTCATTGAGATCAACCAGCTAGTTGTTGAACTATCTCAACATCTCCAGTCTACTTATTGTGCCTGTGAGTGAGATACTGATAAATTATTTAATGTGTTTGATTCTTGAAAGTACAACCACACAGTGACAATCACAAAAATATGCATATTCATGATTACAAATGAAGTGGTTATGTTTTTAAATGTTTGTGAATCTGTCATACTAGTATCACAGGAACCTTTACAGCCAAACTGGATGATGGAAAAATCCACTCCTGATTAGATAAACACTTCCTTGTTTATCAGAATATATTGTTGTTATTTGTGAGTTGAGAATCCGTATGAAAGTTGTGTTTCACATCAATCTTTTTTTCTTGGTTTGTGTAAACACAATTTGTGGTGCTGTGGCTCCCATACACTCATAGAATGAATCCCAACTGGCAGTGAAGCTGTACATAAAATGTGTCTCTCATCTAAAAGACAACATGTTAATTCCCTGTGCTGCCGGATGCCCCCAAATAGAACACAACTTTAATTTTCCTCTTAAAATTTAAATGGTTAAATACACAATGATAGCAGGGCCAACCCAACCTTGTTTGTGGCCCTGAGCAAAATGTGATGGCCTATCTTCATCCCCATGAAACCACAAATTCTTATTTTTACATTTTTGTTTTTGACAAAATGAGACATGACATGTTCATTGGTATTTACAAGTATTGGTAGGTGTGTATTTTTACCTTTGGACTGAGCCAAGCGAGCTGTTTTCCCCCTGTTTCCAGTCTTTGTACTAGGACTTCTTTCTCTATTTATCCCAGGGTTCTTCAGAACTACAGCCGAGGCACAGAAGTTTTGTTTCCCTGTTTGAAACCCCTTTCACACATTTTCATAATATTATTTTCAACATTTCTACAAACATAGTTATGGAGGATTTTGCCACATTGGGACAAAAAGTGCTTTCGGGGCTAAATGGACTGGAGGAGACAGGGACAATAGTACATTCAGTAACTCTGTAGCCTCTTTGTTGAACTTGTCTGGGGTTTGTTGACATTACTCATGATTGATATTTTGAAATTTTTATTGGGTATGTTATGGGAGGTTGAATGAGCCCTAAATGGAAATGGGGTTTCTAGGTTGTTTGACTGCTTGGGCATTGTTTGTTGTCTTTTGAGAACAAGTGTATGTATAAAAGCTTGTTGTAACTTGTTATGTGAAATGCAATGAAAGTTGCTGCACTGAAATGTAGGTATTTAATATTTGACAAGTGCCAACAGCATAGAGAGCCGGGGTAATGATGTCATGTCTGGGCTATGAGCTTCTTTACCAGCACAGCAGTGCAGGAACTTACGTCACCTTAAAGTTATAATCTCGAAGATTTTCATTTAAATAAATGTCTGTTAAATCACTATCTATCGCTGAATGATGCAACACAATGGTGACTGAGCCTATGGCCCACTGATGAAAGCCTGCAGCATTTCCAGTATTACGACCCGGGTGTTGGCAGCAACTTTCACAAGCAAAATTCAAAAATCACAAGCGGCGCACAGTTAGGCATTTAACAAGGTAAAAGACTCGCTCTTCAACTCACCTGCGTGAAGTGGCATACTGTTGTTTCCGGTGTCTGCTGGCGTTGTGAGTAAACGGTTATTATGGCCGAATAAACAAAGAAAAGCTCGATGACTACAAACGATGAAAGTGAACCTGAAACTTAAATGAGGTCCAAAAACACACCTGCAGTTACCGATTATTGCCATAGGTGCCGTGAAAGACAACGAAATGAAAATCTTCGAGATTACAGCTTTAACTTAGTTTTGTCTACATCCATAAAATTCACCGTTCTCTCTTCTAAAACAATTTTTTAAACATTTCTAGCTCTAGTCTTTGCTGGCTAAAAACTTCTCCAGTGTTCGTTCCTCTCTTTCCTGCTGTTATGTGACATTTCGTTCGCGAATGTCTAGGGCTTATGGGTTTGTTTAAACAGAAATATAAAATGAACAACGACATTAGATTGTATTTAAAAAGACAACCGTCTTCATCAATATATATACATATGAAGCGAGCCTTGTAACAAACTCTTGAGAAAGGCTCTTGGGATCTTGAATGAGATTTTCTTACTTCAGGAACAGAACTCAGAAGATCAGGTTTCACTTCAGCTCTCTATGGGAGTAGCCTGCTAATCTAAGCACATTAAGACTGAATTGCCATTTCAATACGCCTAACGTTATATTATTGAAGCATTTTAATTTTTTTTTTACAAACAATCACTAGCGAGTGACGCCAAGGTCATGTTCAGTCGATGGTTAACGTTTTTTACATTGATTAAAAAAAACATGTCAATCAATGTGAAGTACTAGCGAGCTATGTAGGAAGGTGACTTCCCCATTCTTTATCCCACATCGCCATCTGAATCATTGAAAAAAATGTGGAGATTTGGGCAGCGATTAAGAGTACTGAAAACAGGCTAGTATGCAGGAGGTAATATTTGTTACTTTGACTCCCCCTGACTCCCCCTGTAACCCCCCCCTACCGCACCAATCGTTTTGTGCTGATGCTGATGGTAGCCAAAATTTTGGCACAATATTCAAAATGTTTTACTTGTCACCATGGGTGTGATGACTTTGTATGGATTTATCTTCCAAGTATCCAATGTATCTACCTGAACTGTAGTTATATCGGGGTACTCCCAGATAAGATTAAAGAAACGTCTGTTCTCATTCTTCTCCACAAGTTCTCATTTATCCAGCAAACCACAGCAGAGCTATCTAACACCATCTTATCAACAGAGTTACATGGCATACAGTCAGCAGTGTGATATTAACAATGCCCAAAGCAGAAGTTTGTTTTCTCTAAAAATGATGCAGCATTTTCAGACAGTGCAGTCATATTTCCACCTTTGAGTATATGTATTCCTACCCTGTGTGTTGTTGAGAGTGGGCAGGGGCGCCGAGGAGAGATGAATCATATGTGTCCCGATGGTGACTGCGCCTCCCCCTCTGCAGGAGCAGCAGCAGCCGCAGTCTATGAACCCTCATGGACAGAATTAATAGGACACATGTCGCCCAGGCAGTCTGTTTGCTTGGCTTTGGAAAGAGCAAAGTGAGCCTCTCTGAATAGCTGCGTCACAAGGGGCTTTTCTGTAAACATATGATTTACTGATCCTCTCATTAAGCTGGGCTTTTTTTCCTTCTTTTACACGGCACCTGTTGTGTCTGCTATGAGGCAAAATGAGCGGATGGAGAGAAGGGGAGGTTGTAAGTCTGCATCAGAGACCAAAACACGTGCTACGCTGAACGAACGAGATCTGCAATTCAAATATGAAAGCAAATGTAAATAATTAAACAGGAAAACACTCAGAGATGCCCACTTTGAAAGAAAGTTCTCCAGTAAGCACTACAGTGTTTGATAGGAGGAATGCTTTGAAATAATAAAATTCTCTCCCAGAAAGAAAAAAGACAGAGAGTAATAGACAAGCAGAAAGCATTTCAAAAGTGATGCCAAGCCATGCTTTTGGCCATCAGCATTTGCTAATATACAGATTGCAGGAAAACCATTATGGGACTTTCTGGCATGGAGCCCAAGAGAGCCACCCTCTTCTCCTCCACATCTAATTCTCCACCATGTCTGCCTCCTTTCCCTCCTTCTTTCTGTGTTGCACTCTTTTATATTTTTTCTCTCTCTCAACCTTCCTTCCTCTGCTTTCCAATTCCTTTCCTTTGCTCTACTCTGCTGGAGAGCTTGATGAAAGAACATCTGCTTCCCTCTGGGAAGTCCTCCTGAGCAACACGACAGATTCTACCCCACTGTTTAGGAAGTGAATACAACTGAAAGCAGACAGAGACACAGGTGACAACAATACAGTGTTGTATATGGGAGTCCACGGGAGCTTGTGGGTGCTTTGCTAAATCAAAGAATTTTGATGTTTTTTTTCGCAGAATTTCAGAGATTCAACAAATGTGGTGGATATTTGAAGCTGAAAGAGACAGAATTCTCCCTGCTGCTGTGTTAATTTACGTACAAGCATTTACAAACTTTAAAGATATAATCTCGAAGATTTTCATTTAAACAAACGTCTGTTAAGTCACTATCTATCGCCACATGATGCAACACAATGGTGACTGAGCCTATGGCCCACTGATGAAAGCCTGCAGCATTTGCAGTATTACGACCCAGGTGTCGGGAGCGAATTTCGCGGAAAAATCACAAGCGGCACACAATTAGGCTTTTAACAAGGCTTTTAACACAACAGACTCGCTCTTCAACTCACCTGTGTGTGAAGCGGTGTGCTGTTTTTTCCAGTCTCTGTTGGGGGTTGTGAGTAAACGGTTACTATGGCCGAACAAACAAAGAAAATATCGATGACTACAGATGAGGAAAGTGAAAATGAAACTTAAGTGAAGTTCAAAAACACACCTGCAATTACTGATTATTGCCGTAGGTGCCGTGACAGACAATGAAATGAAAATCTTCGAGATTACAACTTTAATGACCAAAACATCTGAACCCCAAACTTTTTGACTTTACATGTAAGACTGACAGAGGCAGTAATTTCTTTAAACATGTAATGTTTGTCACAGATACAGAGGCTCAATACAGTGAGATATGAGGAGCCAAAGTAGAATAATACAAAAAAGACAAGCATCAAAACAAATAGCATCTGAACAACTGAACATCTGGTCACGTCTGGCCTCCAGAGGTAATCCACAGCCATCCTAGTCAATGTGCCAATTTCCATCGCATCTCACTCACAGCTCACAAGCTCTACACACCATGTCTGCTTTTACCAGAACAGCTCACATCTCTCTAAGTGTGAAACTTACATGTGAATGCACCATATACACAGTAAATGCCTTTATTTACTGACAAATTTAATTGTAAAATTTATTTAAATGAGGCACCTAATTTCTTATTGACTTTGCCCTTACATACATCCAGCAAAACTTGTCATTCTTGGTGTATTCTCTTCCAAAGTCTTTGAAACAGGAAAGGAATGCTACAGTATGGTTTTGCTCACACTATGTACCATTGGCAGCGGCAGGGATGGGCTTACGTGGCTTATGCCCTGAATGTTTACAGGAAAGCCCTGAATCTTTACTGTTCATCACATGTGGCATTTTTTGTATTAAACCCATCATAGTTTAAACTGAATGGCTGGAGCAAAGCACTGACTGAACGGAAGACCGAGCCCCTCCCGTCCTGTCCCCTGTGTAGTCTTTTTGCTCCCTGTCACTGGAGCACCTGCTGGGCGAGTTTCCAATGACCAGCTTTCACGCCCTGACAGGCAGACCACTAAAATGGAGCAGGTGAAGTAAACACAACACGAGACAGCTATGTTTACTCAGAACTGAGTAGTGAAAGCTTTAAAAAGTGTTAACCAAATTGGTAACTTGACCATAGTATTTCAGTTGGCAGCGCACTTTGTGTTCATGTGTACTGTGTGTCTACGTGGACACGATGTTAGAAAGCCAGTCCTGCACATTAAAATGTTTGGAAAGCTAAACGACATAACAGACGCAGCCCTGTGGTAATGATGACAATCATCAAAGTTGCAGCCTTTCATTCAGCTGATAATAACTGTGCAGTTATTATCTCTTATTTCAAACACAGAGAAGCTGGAATATTTGTTTAAAACTGGACAGATCATTTAGATATGTTTGCTATAAAATTTGGCAGTTGTTCATTTTACTTATTATTTTACTTAACGTAGTCTGCAATTCTAATCCAATGCACTTTTTGTCAAATTCAGCGAATATCTCCTCACGGTCCGCTAGCTGTCTGTTCTGTGTGTGCACTGAAAAACTGTTCATACACAGCCCTGGATCTGTGAATGAGAAACAAACAGAGTGGCTTGGACCGACTGCACCTTTAAGATAATAAAGTTTCCACTATGTGAGGGAATACTGTATTCTAATGTGTACCCTCATGTTGTTGTTTTTTTATTATATTGATTTCCTTATTGAATTAATTGTTCTAAAAGCCATGCCACCTTGTTGCAACTTTATGGCCATTTTGGAGGATGTAGTTTGTGGTGCTGTTGAACTGTATAGCGTTATACTGACAGGTGTTTCTAATATTTAGTACCCTCATTGATAGGAACGGGGTGGACAAAATATTAGAAATACCCCTCAGTACAATACAATTTAACAGCGCCACAAACTGCAGTATCAAAACTAATCATAAAGTTGAATCAATACCTCTTTAAAAGTTTTAACAAAAACTGAACATTATGATCTTAATGAGGGTAGGATTTATTGCAGGGCCATTGTATTTAGTAGTCTGCATTAGTTTTAGCTAGGTGGACCTAATAAACTGATTGTATAGCTATTTTTTTAATTTGTTTCATATATGGTAAGGGAGGCAAAAGCAGCTTTTTGAGATTTAATTGTGTCTTTGAAGTAATAATACTAATAAACTTTATTAAACACTAATTACTTTTGCAATATTTATTCATTGAAGCCTGACCCATTGAAAAATGTCAGGGCTAAGCCCCCGGATCTCCACTGACCCTAGAACAACCCCTGCTTTACACACTATGCAGAAAATCCAAATAAAACATAAAGATAAGATGGCGTGCTGTGTACAATAAGTGAAATGAGTAAATTACTGCTGCATAGTAGGTGTTATCACCTCGATCATCAATGAGCTCCAACCGTGTTTTCAATATGCTATAAAACAGGAAGTGTGTCTACTGAAGAACAGATTGTTTGAAGGAAATCATGTCTGAATGGAGATGGAGACTTGACAGAATCACAGTGCAACTGGAATGTGAGCAATCAGCAGGATCCAGCAGAGTGCTTCAGAAAGGGAGTCAAATATTTTTGGGCTACTCTTGCACCTGAAAGTGAGACGGATGGCAAAATAGTAGGAACCTTTCCAGAAAACGCCAAAGAACCTCCAGAAATCTGGATGGATGGGCAAGACTTTGAAGGCGCTGGTGCTATCAGCTTTAGCCAACCAGGCGCCATGGCTGGCAAGACGGATTAGGTTGATGGCATGTGTGATGGTGGCGTAATGCATGGAAAAGTCCGGACTGGGGATGAGGCTGCTGATGCTTGGTGTGGTAGCGCCGTGGGGGGAAGAGAGATCTATGATGAGCCTCTTCTTGCCTGAGTACTTCCTGGTGGCGATGCCGATGGGGCTAATGTGGTAGACTGGGAAAGGAGGGCTACTTAGTGGGCCTATCATGAAGCCATCGGCGACTTCTTTGGCTAGTAGTCTGTCCACTGTTTCAGGTTCGGCGAGGGCAGACTGGAGATTATGGCAAGTGAATGATGATTCGAGGATGACCTGAATGCCTGGGTGGAAACCGAAAGTGAAACAGTGGATGAGGAAGTGGACGAACTGGCGGTCGGGATGATCCTTCAGAGCAAATTTCAAGGCTGTGATGTTTATGAGAGTTTTGAGGTATTGACTTAGTCAGGGACCGTGCTTGGTTGGGTTATGGGGGCAACTGGACCTGGCGTGGGCGCCGTCACAGAAGGAGCAGGTGTGAAATCATTGAAATTGTTGTAGACCATTCTGCCGCCTTGGTAAAAGACAGGTCTACCCCTCCTGTCTACGCCTTGGGGAATGAAGCCATGGGTTGATGACGGCATGTTGACTGGTAAAGGTGTGGGTGGTTTGGAAATGATGGGAGGTGGAGGTGCGGCGGAACTGAGGCTTGAAAACACGGAAGGAGCACGTGCCGGCAGGGCCAAAGGACGGGGTAGGGGGGCAGTGAAGACAGATTCAGTGGCTGGGTGTGAAGGAGCCCCCACACAAGTTGCAGGGAGGGGGAGGGAACAGGGGGAAATGGAGAAGGTCCAGAAGAGGGAGCGCCGTGGCTGTGGCGGTATGGGTGGCAGCGTTGGTGGTGGTTGCTGCGAGAGTGGAGGAAGAAGGAGCTGCAGAAGCAAGCAGAGCCATGGGGGCTATGTTAGCTGCAGTAGAAGGAAGAGAAGAAGAAAGGATGCTGGGATGGAGGGATGCATGAGTGAGGGTGGGATGGGCAGCCTGGGGACACAGGGATGCCAGAAAAGAAGAAAAAACAGATTAGACACGGACGGAGCAAAAGCAAGGTGTGATATGACCTGGCCCTCAGCGAGGGCTGGAGTAGTAGCTGCTCCACTGCTGTAGTGGGCTGCATTGTGACATCATCGGCATGCCGCCGGCAGGTAGCGCTGGGTGGGGAACCCGGAAGTGGACGGCCAGTGGAGGAAGTACCAGGAAGGCCGTGAAGAGCTGGAAAAGCCTGGCTTTATTGTCGGTCCGGTGGTATGGGATCTTTCTTTCCTTGAGGGCGCACTGCAGCCAGGCAACTGTCCAGTTGGAAATGGTGGTTTCACGGGAAGGAGCCGGATCCGGAGGCTGCGAGTTGGCCACTGTACGGCTGTGGGTTGAGCATCGGGAGTCCGGCCGGTCAGATGCGCGGCATCCGAGGGACGGCGATGGCGGCTGCGCTCTCTGTGGGGATGCGGTGTTGGGGGTGGTGTCTGGCCGGAGCTGCTTGATGGGGAGTAGTGGACAATGCAGTGCCGAGGTACGTGGACGACGGAGCGTGGACATGATGGCTGGGTGGCTGGCCGTGTCGGAGTGGAAGTAACTATGGATGGAGGAGATTCAGAGACCACGGATCGATCGTTAAACAGGTCGCTGTCTGAGGGGTTGAGGACCAACTCGTAGTCCATGATGGGTAAGTGATCTGTTTGGTAGCTAACTTGTTTAGACAGTTGTGTTGGTCTATGAGTGAACGAACGGTCGTGAGAACTTGAGACAAATGGGAGAGGAAGGGGTTGGATGTGCCTATACAGGTCTGCATGTGTGATTGAATAAGTGGGGCACAGGTGGTTGGATTGGCGAGGCGCAGGTGATGGAATTGGTGAGGGGGAGAGACGCGGTCTTGTTCCTGAACCTTAGTTATAATAACTCCATTATATTTTCTTGTTTGTTTGTTTGTTTGGTTTTTGTTGTTTTTTTTAATTCTTGATATATTCTCATCGTGATAGCAGGCTGATTTTGTAATTGCCTCAATGTGGACTTTTTTTGTCTTTCTTCTTTGGTTCCAAAATTAAAATGATTACATTTCTGTTGTTGTTTAACTGGAGGAAATTCTGATGCATCCAGTCATTGATTTGTTGAATAGACTCAATACAATGCACATCAGTATATAAATCTGTATGCCGTCTCCACTACGGTAAGATATTTTGTTGTTTTCCATAGTCTCCGCTAGTGGGAGCATGTTGTTGAACAGAGGAGGTCAGAAAGTCCTACAGGCTACTACAGGCTCCCTACAAACCCTGCTTCCTGTTCTGGTATTGGATATCCAAACATTTCCCTGCTCTGACCTGAACCCTGTATACTCTAAAGCATTCGACTGGTTGAGTTTATTGGGAGTAGTGTAGTAAACAGCCATTGAGAAAGCGTTACTTGAGAGGCCTTACTGAAGACAAAATTTTTGATTGATTTAGTGTTTGTGAAGGTACAGAGGAACTTAATTACACAGAGCTTTGTAGGTGATCGGTAGAATCTTGTATTCAGTCTGTATTTCACAGTGTGGATGGTCAACGTGCAGCCATTAGTATCCAAATAAACCTCTGTGCCTTTTATTCCCTTTACCTCAAGAGCAGGATTCTTTCCTCCTGGGAAACTACAAAATCAATGGGAGGGTGACTGTTCAAAGCTTTGTGCTTCTCTACAACTTTTATGAAAAAGATTCCAGGACTGAGGAATGCTTGGTGAACAGTCGGCTAGACTCTCATTGGGGTCAAAGGGAACTCTCCAGTCCAGAATTGAAAATGCACCCACATGTCAGGGTGAGTACATGAATAGTTTAAAAGGTGGCAGTTGTGAGTCCACGCTGTTAGTTTGCCTGTGCAGCTCTAAGCAGCTGAAGAGGCTGAGAGCTGGTTTCTAGAGTTCCAAAAAGGGCACGAAATGACCATAAAATTACTTAAAACAGATAATGTTCCACACTGGTTGCATTGCAGGTCCACTTACAAAGCACTGGCTGCTGTTTAGCTATCTGATGGAGCACTCTGTTGTCTTTAAGTGCTCCTCTTAGCTCCTTGTGTGAGTACAAAAGATTTGAATACAACTGGTGGTGTACTGAAGTAATTTAAGGCAGAACAAATTAAACAGTGTAAGTGGTGTACCACGCTGGTGGTGTATGACACATGTCAAAACAGCTGCCTATTGTTTCCTGTGTAAACGCACACACCAGCCAGTGCCAGGTGTGTGTTGGCACACACAAAGTCGTTGTATTCAACATAAATATTATTAAAAAAATATTACATTACATTTATTTAGCTGATGCTTTTATCCAAAGCGACTTATAGTAAGTGCATTCAACCAAGTGGATATGAACAAAAAGTAGCAATAATCATGCAAGTACATCAAAACTTCAAATACTTCAAACAGAAGGTGCGAAGAGTTTCTGCTGACATGATGTCAATGGGTAGCCCGTACCACCATTGTGGAGCAAGGACAGCAAACAGTTGTGATGTAGTTGAAAATATGTACAATATGTCTGTTTTTAAAATGACGATGTGCAAATGTTGACCAAGGAATGTGCAAAAAATCATTATATTTAATATGAAGAATACGTGCAATGTACAAAGATAGAAATCCAAAAGATCTACATTAATGTAACGCATTGAGTCAAATGTGGAGACCGTACGTTAATGTAACGTGTAGAGTCAGTGTCAGTGTCAGAGGGGGTCATGGGTCTTGTTGATCAGGCCAGCTGCAGTCGGGAAGAAAGAAAAGTTTTGGTTGTGAGGTAAGTTTGTGTCTGGGGTAAAAGGGGTCGGCCACAATCTTTCATACTCACCTCAGGGTCCTGGAGGCATACAGGTCCTAGAGGGATGGCAGCAGCATACCAGATGGTGATGGAGGAGATGAATAAGAACTCAATGATGGCGGTGTAGAATTGCACCATTATTGACTTTGGCAGGTTGAACTTCTTCAGCTGCCACAAGAAGTATATCCTCTGCTGGGCTTTCTTGGTGAGGGAGCTGATGTTCAGCTCCCACTTGAGGTTCTGGGTGATGATGGTGCCCAGGAAGCGGGTGGGGCTGGGTTCTTCTTGAAATCCATTACCATCTCCACGGTCTTCAGAGCGTTGAGCTCCAGGTTGTTCCGACTGCACCAGGTTACCAGATGGTCAACCTCCCACCTGTAGGCGGACTCATCCCCACCAGAGATGAGCCCAATGAGGGTGGCGTCATCCGCAAAGTTCAGGAGCCTGACGGACTGATGACTGGAGGTGCAGCTGTGTGCAGGGAGAAGAGCCGAGGGGACAGAACGCAGCCTCGTGGGGATCTGGTGCTGATGGTCCAGGAGTCAGAGACGTGTTTCCCCAGCTTCACATGCTGCATCCTGTCAAACAGGAAGTCAGTGATCCACCTGCATGTGGAGTCTGGGAGAGCTTGTCCTTGTGGAGGTTTATAGTTGGTGATCTGCCCGTGGCCCCTCCAGACAGAACCAGAGTTGTTTGCTGTGACTGCTGTTGGAGTACAGGTGTTTAGCCTCTCTCACTGCCTTGCTAAACCTGTACTTGCCTCTTTAAGCCTGTCCCTGTCCCCACTCCTGAAAGCTTCTTCCTTTTACAGCTGTCTGTGCTTAGCTGTGAAACAGAGTTTGTCATTGTTATAACTCACCCTGGTGGGTGATGGTATACAGCCTCTCTGCACTCATCCAGACTGTTGGTAGCAGTCCTGAAAACATCCCAGTCAGTACAGTCCCAGCACACACAAAGGTCCTCCATGGCTTCACTGTTCGACTGCTTCAATGTCCTCACAACAGGTTTACAGAGCCTTAATTTCTGCCTGTATGCAGGACTCAGGTGGAACATTTACGTGGTCAGAGTGTCCCAGTGGAGCTCGGGGGACGGCATGATATGCTGTGTTGATTGTTGTGAAACAGTGATCCAGAATATTCTCCCCTCTGGCCGGGAATGTAATAAACTCTCTATTTGGGGAGGTAATGTCTTAGATTGCCTTTGTTGAATTCACAGAGGACATTAACTAAGGAGTCCGGGTTTGTCCGCTCCACACACAGTATCTGTTCGGCGAGCATGCGCTGTGCCTCCTGCACGTTGGCCTGCAGTGGAATGTAAACATCACCCAGAGTGAAGGACGTGAACTCACAGGGGGAGCAGAAAGGTTTACAGTTTGTTTTTGTTGTTTCCTCAGTGCAGCGCAGAGTCCGGTATCGATCCACACAGCCAGTCTGTGAAACACAAAACAGAAAATGAAGAACCAGTAGCTGATGTCCATCCAGTTAGTTGCCCAGTGATCACACATTGGAGAGAAATATTCTCGGCAACTGTGTGCGAAGTCCACGCCGGCGCATGTTTCCCTCTCCTCCGGCACCTTTGATGAGAATGTCTAATAATTCCACGGATGATGTGAAAAAAGTGAGAGATAAATCCGCTGGATCCCTGATGTTCATGAGCTTTCTCTGGTGAAAGAGCTCCGGGTACCACAGCGAAACAGGTTACAAACAAAACAAGACAAAACAATGTGCATCAACACAACGAGGCAGACATCTGCGGTGCTATCTTGTTCATCATTCAATGGTAAATAAATTCAAGTGCAGATTGCACTGCATTACTTAATAATGTAACTTTGACAAAATTGCTAATTGATTTTCATACCACATAAAAATGAATGGAAGTCAATGCATACCTGCAAAGTTTGCACAATCATTAGTTGTGATGTAAAGTATATGCAATTTGCTGTAAATGAGCTAAAACATGTGAACCAATGGCTTGTTCCTTTGAAATAATGACTGAAAAATACTAAAAGAGCAAAAACTATAAAAACATAAGACAGTATGGCAACTTGGTGTCATGTCCTCTGTTAACCTATCAAGACCTTCACAGAGACCACACTTGTAATGCTGAGGACTGTAAAGAGGAGTGTAAACTGGCCAGCAGTCAGTTAGTTCTCATTTAACTGAAGTGGGCCATCTGACTAACATGGTTCGAAATCTGTACTTGCTAAAAAACAACTGGTTGAAAGTAACTCACATATGAACATCAAACATCAAAAGAGATTATAAATACACGTGATTTTCTTCATGTCATCTGTAGACACTTTCCCTGGAATCTTAGCATTTAAAGTTCATTTTTATAGTCTGAAATAGCATTTTGTGTCACTTTGATTTGCTGTGATGCTACTATATTTAAATGAAACTGAGAGAGTGATTTAATGAGATTTTATTCCAGGCCTCAAGGCAACTGAACTATAAGATTCGAAAGGGTGTGTAGACCTTTAATATCCTCTGAACAGTACAAATGGGAAATAATGCTGTATACAGAGTCACACACATACAGATAAACAATAGGACAGTCAGCAGTAGGCTCAGAGCAGATGGATTATGGTATGCAGGTCCAGTAGGTGCTGTGTCTTACTTTATTATTCTCACCAGCTAGAGGGCTGAGCAGCAAACTGTATCAAACATATATTGTGTATCTAGGCGTTGGCTTTGACATAGTAGAGTCTTTCCTGAACAAAACCTTGGATCTTGACATTAGGTAAATTTTGCTAGGTAATATAGACACTGATGCCTGAATAATGTCCATATACAACCTACAGTCTATAAAACGGTGATAAAAAACACAGCTTTCTGAGATCAAACGTCTCTTTTTTTTCTCAAAGTAATTCCGCAGTATTGACATTTTTATTATGTTCTGCACATTTCAAGCCCTCTGCATATCTTTTGCTTTGTCACAGTTAATTATTTTGAAGTCCGGGAGGTAATTTGAGCTGACAGCTAAGTGAGAACCATATTAATTCATTTTGGCATATGAGCACCTGACTGCTTACCCAAAACAGAGACAGACAGATGCTTTTTCTCAAAGACAAATGAAAACAATGTACGAAAGCTCTTCTTGAATTTAATTAGAAGTAAGAGTCCACTGAAACAGAAGGGTGCGATGATTTAGTTGTCTGAAATGTTGAAATCAGTTCCATAAACTTGATGATTTTTCCCATTCAAAAACAGTGTGAAATACTGAAATAAGTGGAAATGGGTATCATTTCTGTGAGAAAGGAGTATGATTTTTCTCTGTGAATTCTGTGCCACCATGAACTGCAAAAAGGAAAGTTTCTGTGAAATCCAGATACAATTCAGTGTCTACTTTTTTTTTATTCTTAGTCTAAATTCTACAATATCTGCACATGGACCTACCAACCCTGTCTCCAGAAATTATGTTCATATACTATAAACATACAGTAATTGCTGTGTGGATTATGTTCATTGGCAATGGTTTTTCTGCCCACTAACTGCTACATTGTCAAGAACATATCAGGATGAATTGTGATAACTTTGGTGATCCTCTGACTTTTCCATCTAGCGCCATCATCCGGTCAAAACTTTAATTTTTCCAATACTTTGGTTTATGACTAAATACCTGCAAAAATAATGACATTCCCACCAGCCATAATTTGTAATGTTTCCAGTCAAGCTGCTTTCTATTGCTCCTTTGTAAAAGTTAACAACAACTAATAACTTGGCATGGGAATTTCACTCTCTTAAGTTTCCTTAAGAAATAATTTTTTTTAAAGAAAACATTTCTGAGCTTTCTTAACCAGGATGGAGATGTGAGATGACCATGAAAGGTTCTTTGTGATGCTGATTCTCAGGAACCTGAAACTGTTCACTTGCCTCACCTCAGCTCCACTGATGTAGACGGAGGTGTGTGTCTTTGTCTCCTTTTTTCTAAAATCAATGATCAGCTCCTTAGTTTTGCTGACAGTAGTTTGTTCTCTGTACACCACTCTGCAAGATTGTTGATTCCCTCTCGATATGAAGTCTTATCGTTGCCATCTAGTGATGGCGGTGTCGTTAGTTGATGATTCATCTCTGACGATTATTTCTTTCCTATCCAAGATAAATAATTTTATCAAGCAACATTTTTTATTTGAAGCTAAGTGCTCTTGATTGTGTGAACCTCTGTGCATTTGTGTCACAGGAAGCAGAAGAAATCATCTTAAGAATTCATTTCTTATCCCGTCAACTAAACTGAATCTTTTGTATGTTCTTTGTATTTTTAAGGTCATATAGTGTTTTGTGTTTCAAAAATTTTTATTTGTATAATTTTATAACATTTTCTCTAAATTAAATAATATATTCTTGTTTCTGGAAGTAGATTTTCTACAGTGCATCATTCTTCTGAGTCGGAGGAATTTGTCTGGTCACAACTGCACTTTCACTGATGTATTATTATGGATGGGCTGTGCATAATGCTTTGGCATCAATACCCGTCTTGTGCATGTTTTTCAGTGAATACACATAGATCTCTGAGCCCGTTGAAAAGGTTCCTGTCGTAGGTAATCAATACAAAACCATGTTTGCTCTAACTCGTGCCTGAGCTCCTACAACAGAATGCAGGCGCTTTCTTTGTCTCTGGGAGAGGTGAGCATTGTGCATGATCCGCTGACTAAGCTCCATCTGTAAAAAAGTAACGTGAAAGGAAACCAATGGAGTGAAAGCTCTGGGAAACTTTATGCAAACTTGCACCTCGCTTTGTTGGATCTGAATTGAGCCTTTGATAAACAAAGGCTGTGGAGCATAATACAGTCTGTGTGTGTATGGCCTGTGTGTGAAACATACAACCAGGACTTTTTAAATCACTTGGACCATAATCACAAGGCGTGTACACACAAGTCAATATTTGTGTATCTATCTGGATTTGTTGAAATAGAAACATTACTTGTACTTGGATTGGGGTAAAACTTGCCGTTCTTTGTCAACAACGCTACAGTTGTCTTTGATACGGATTGACCTATAGAGAATTACAACAACGGTTGGTTTCTTAATGGAATATAATGTAAGGAGCTGTCAAATTCATATTCTCCTTTTGACAGTGTCCATTTTTTATCATCGTTGGGTTTGATTTTCTCATCCCTGTTTAGCTGCAAACTATAATATTTTAGATTTTGGCAGATGAGAAGAAGTAGTGGCAGTATGAATTCTGACATTATGACAACATACAACACTTTACATGTATAATTGATTCAGACAAGGATTAAATAAAACCTTACACAATGTCTACACAGGCTTGCGTGGTGAAAGAAGCATTTCAGCCGAGCAGCAGCAGTTTCGGTGCTCCGTCTCCGTCGGTGTATGCAAATAATGTGTTCAGGCGCAGCACTGAGTAGGTCACCCGCGTTTTGACAGCGCTCAGAGCCCAACACACAATCACTGTAGTTACGCGTACAAGTGAAACGCGAGCCTTTACTCAGCCTTTGTAGACAGCACATGACACGGACGACAAAAATGCAGCTGACAAAAGAAATGGAGAATCCTCAAAAAAGGAGGGATCCGTCTTCCAGGATGGAATGCTAGAATTGCAATTAGAAGTAAATAAAGTAAGTAATATATAATATGAAGTAAATATTCAGTGTAATAAGTCATAGAGTGAAGGCCGCAAAACCTCCTCCACAAAGATCTGAAAGGAGCACAGACAAAAACACCTGTAAACACCAGAAGGAAACTCACGACTACTATTCACACTGAGGATGAAGAGACAAGTATTGGTAAGTGTGGGTGAAGCAGTTAATCTACATCTTCTTCAAACACTATTATATGTTTTGTAAAATGATAAGTATGGCTAAGAAAACAACAGTTTGGCCAAGCAAGACCCAACTGTATTATAACAGTATACAAATTATACAAAGAGCAAACATTTGTTTAAAATGTGTTACTGCTTTGCTGAACGTTAAGATTCAGGGACATCATTAATTATTAGTCCACTAGAAAACTTCTTGACTTCAAATTTGATGTCCGTTGCTTACATTTCCACTACCACTCTCTTCCCTCTCCACCGCCTCCCACCTGCCTCCCTCTTCCTTACACAGCAGTTTGTTTGTTGTCTCCCCTCTTTTCATTCCAAGTGAAAATGGCACTACAGGAAGGACATGGGAAAACTAATGAGACTATCAATTGCTGTTTTTTTTTCCTGCCGCAATGCAGAGAAATGGTATGATTATGGGGGGTGGAAAGGGATCAAGGAGTTGGGAAGGCAGGGGGTGGGGGGGTAGTGTGTCCAGCAGGGACCTGGATGGCGCTGGTAATGATGCTGTAATTATATTTGGCATGAGAAGGTGGCCGAGGGGCTACCGTTAATGTAGCGTAAGGGGAACCTCATCAGGCTTTCACATGGCCTGACAGTTTCATTAAAGTCCAGCCATCCCCTTCTGCCAGCACAAGTCCAAAGTATTTATAAAATAAATCTTTAAGCCTCTGCACCCCCATCCCTATCCTCCCTGCTTTTCCTCACTGCTTCCTCTCATTCTCATTGTCTATATGCAAAAAAGCCAGAACGTCAGTTCTGGATAATCGATGGAAAAGACAAAACAGCTCTCTGTCTGTCTCTGCCTATCTCCCTCATTAGTGTTTAGGTCTCTTTTAATTTCAGCCTCTTATCTATCAGTGTAATGGTTAGGCTGCTATTGATTGCCTCTTTATGTATTGCCCGCTGTGGGCTAGTAGAAATGCCATGGTCAAACCGTCAGGAGAGCTGTGCAGCGCCTTGTTTGTTCATTTTAAACAAGTCACACTGATGTATCAGAAATGCCACTGAAGACATGAGGGAGAGCCAAGTTTTGCAAAGGATGTAAGCCAGGTGATCGAGTATTTAACACACACTATCCTACAGTGGAACTGAAGAAGAAGAGCCACATCTTGGAGCAATTCAAGAGGAGGAGGCAATCAGCTCCAGCACAGCCTTCCTCTCACTCTCTCTCTGGACACACATCAGACTCGCTTTGAGCACTTTGAGCACGCTTTGAGCACCCCCCCCCCAAAACTCTTCTTCCTCTCTCAGTCTGGCTTCTTTGGAGGGATGTGAGGAGTGAGAATGCACCAGTCATACCTGGCTCTGCAATATCAAATCTGTGGCCAACCTGAGAGGAACAGTGTCAGATGTTCCGACAGGCAGCCACGCTGGAGAGTTGTATTTTTTTTTGTAAAATTACTTTATGCCCTACTAGCGATGGGGCCGAAGGCCACTTCACACCAACAATGGCACTACAGCAAAACAATGCAAGAGGCTGCGTAGGTGTGAGCATGTTGCTACAGGGTAAAAGGTAAAGAAGACTTATCAAACACTCCGCTGTGGATTACTCCTTTGAGGCTGATTGTATAACTTCGGAAAGTTAATTACAGCAGAAATAATTTTCATCCCTGCTTCGAAGCAGCAAGGTGAACAGAAAATTATCAAAATGCAAAGTTTCTGCACCCCTGGTTACGGAAGTAAAAGTCCCATTTATTTTTCCCATAGTCAGTGTTACATGACTCATGTTACATCTACGGCTTGGACTGGCATTAAACTCTCCTGGTTTAATCATCAGTACAAAAGATGAACAACTCAGTGTTTTTTTTTGGATAAAAAGTTAAAGGTGCAAGCCTGTGGACATAAAAGTTTGGGGGGGGGGGTTAACCATGACTCCCAAGGTGCCTTTCAACAAGACACATCCCATCAACTAGCGTACGACGTGCGCCTGTCGGCAAGTAAAAGCTAAGGATTACAGTGTTGTGTAAATCATCAGCTATAGTGATACATTTTGTTCAAAAGTTCAATGATGCAACATTTTGAATTTGCCACAGCTCTGATTTATGCCTCTGACTGTCTTCTTCTCCATAGCAACGGCGGTCAAGGCTCATGGGTACATATCATACATATGCAGTATGTTGCTGGGCGAAACCACCTTTTTTGATGCCCTGATCAGTATTATTTTACCCAGAGTTCTCTGTGACTGGAACCCCCACTACACCAACACAATTGTCTTGTCAAAATGAACAAGAAAGGCTTGTGTTTTCTGTATCAGAGCTTTTGTTGGTGTGGAAGGGCCCTATGGACAGCAATGCTGTCTGTGTATCGGTCCAACAGTGAGGTTCAGAGCTGAATTTCCTTGAAATTCTCTGTAGGCAGTCATAGACCTCACTGGATGAAGCATAATGTTTTTTGACAACATAATCTTAACCCAAGGTCCAGTTACTCACTTTTTCCAGAGCAAATGGAGCTTACTCAGTTTTCATGGATTTCTGAGATAACAGATGGAATATGAATGAAGTTGTGTATAAAGCTCTGTAAGGCCGAGGGGAGATGCTGATTCAGCTAATAATTCAAGCAACCACTTTCATATTGTCACGTTGTTTTCACATTGTCATTTGATATATTATTATTATGAAAATATTGATTATAGTCCCTTTAAGGCCTTGTCACACAAGTAAGGGGCACTGCAACGTTCATCCACACGTCTTCGCAAAATAGGTGGTGCTAAAAGCTGATGTAGTGACTGCTCACAGGGCTCATTGGTGAACTACTGTTGCTCATGAGTTAATGACTAACATGGTAGGAACATGCTAGTGCTAGTCACGATAGCTAGGTTGTTAGTTAGGTTGCTAACTAGACAATAAGTTCACTCAGGTTTTCAAGAAACGTATCAGTAGCATCGACTTTGGTCTCTAAACTCTCTACAACCATTTCTGTTTTGTGGAGCAGTTTTGTGGAGGTTTGTGGATTGTGCATAAAATGAAATTGATTTTTCTGTGAAATTTCATCACTTTGAACGCTTATGTGATCGGCCTTTAACACTGCAACTGCGTCACACACTGCATTTGTGTATGAACTTGTGAATCAGCCTTTTGCGTTGCCAATAAATCAGGAATCAATCATTTTCTCATGGACGAATAAAGCTTTAAGAAGGCCAGTTCAGGTGAGACTGAAGAGTGGTACTCTGCTAGGAATGATTCTGCTTCTTATCCTCCTTATCTTCAACCTTTCTGCTGCCTTGATACTGTCAACCATCAGATGCTCCTCATCATCCATGCTCACCTGGGGATCTCTCAGGGATTGCCCCCCACCTGTCACACCGCACTTATCAGATATAACTGAGGGTAGCATTGTCCGCGTTGCATCTCCACTGGGCTCCCCCAGGGCCCGGTCTGGATCCACCTCCCCCTCTTTCTCTAATCAAGCTGCTTGGCCCTGCACTGAAATCGCCAAATTCCTCTACAGGACCATTTTAATCAGTCTGGACGAGAGCATAGCTGCTCTCGTCCAGACTGCTCAGCGCCTTGGTGATTCTTTGGGAAACAGACTGTCCTTAAGGCTGACTTTGTGATCTGATCCTGCAGGTGTGCTCTGTACACATCCCAGTAATCAGCTCCGACCTCAGCAGTGACTCAAGTTTTAGCCTTTGTATGAGTTTTACAGCCACATATGTTTGAATCTTTGTACTTGTTAAAAAAAAAAAGGACATTTTTGCTTTTTTAGAATGCCCTTTCTTTTTACAAGGTGCTCTGTAGCAGATTAGCCTTTAGTCAGGTGTGAAAGCAAATGTTTTATATTTTCTGTGATTCTAATTGGTAGGGGCACTGTAACATAACACTTAACAAAGCCGACATGTTAAGGTAACTTTGGGGGGGAAAAAAATTTCCCTCTTCCCTGTTCATTTCAAACGGTCTTTATCACCATGACAGCCACAGCAGTGTGTCCTCGTTTCACCTCAGCTAACAGGATGCTGTTGTTCTGCTTTCTATTGTTAATCACTCTGTAATTTGGTGTGTTGCTGAAGTTACCAAATAGCACGTTTGAAACCAGTTTCATAAATTTTGATTGATCACACTTAATGACCGCAACAGTAACAAATCTCCTTGGTAGCTTTAAATATTGCTCTATTATGTTTCTGTATGAAACTGTTTCACTCTCTTTTCTTTAGTTTATGAACATCTACAGTCTGTGGTTTGCAATCATTTGTTTTTCTTCAGAACACGAATATCAACTGCTAGAAGTCCCTATTTATATGTGGTATTATGATGTGTCATGTAATCCCACGTGGACCATTTCAATGGAATGATGCGGGGAAAAAAACATGAATTTACACACAGCAGTATCATTTGCCATATAACAAATTCTTCATGCAAACCACTTGGGGGATGAAGCTAATCACCAGATTATCTATAACTCGGGCTGGATTTTAGGGTTAGACTGATAGATTACTTTGTCAGGTGGATACTGTCCTTATATTTGCACATGAATGAGTCCTGAAACAGATCACATAGGTTGGATGTCCAGCTTTATGGTTTTTACAAAATCATAGCTGAATACACAAGATATTTTCCGATATTAATTAATTAATTAAATTAATTAATTATATTAATAATGATATGAGAAATATCAGCAAAATCAACTGTAAAATCTAAAATAATCACATTTATGTTAAAAGCAACAACATATGTTCCACTGTTATGCATTACATAAGACCAAACCTTTCATATGTGCAAAATCAAAATTTCAGTATGTGTCAGTTTCAGATGATGCACTTCACTTAAACATTACTTTGGAAAATACAGACCACGTTGCCTAGCCCTAATCAGCAGTGAGGAAGACAGCTGCCTGTGATCATTCAATTTCCATGTAAGGATGGAAAAAATGGACAAAGAGCCCAGTTAACACCTGTTGTCTCAGCTCATTGACAATGATAGCATGTAAATCAGATCACTGGAATTTTGGTACTAAACCAGAACAATTCTTACTGGAGATGTCAATGCTTTTGTCTGCAGACAGGCAAGAATAAAATACCTACTTCAAGGTGAGACAGCTCACTCTGTTACCATGTGCATATATTATTTGTTTAGTCATCGTTCTGCATGCAGCGTGTTGTTCCCGGTGGCTGACGTATCATTTTAATGAACACGTTTTGTATTGACATGTACAGGTGCTAATGAGTGAAATATTACAGCCAATGACTACTATGTTTTTGCACTACACATCTGGCATATGTGTTATTTGGCAATGGTAATGATTTTTCCGTATGTTTTATGTGTCATGTCTAAAATGCTCTGCCAGAAGCTTTACGACCCTATAAAAAATTAATTTTAAGCAAAACATCTAGTGGATCAGCATCTTCAGCCCAAAAGTACTGCTATTCAGTAGCACAGAACCTTGTCTGTGCTACTTCAGTGCTGTATGTAATTTAAACAAACCGAGAGTATATGTGCTGCTCGGGGTCTCACTTCAGGGGCTTATTCCCCAGACGCTGCATGCTTATTTGTCAAAACCATCTCATCTAACACCTCACACTGCTCTTTCAATTTCTGCATTGTGTGCACTGTGTTTGTCTTTCATATGTTGCAGGAGCAAGCCGCTTACTTCAGGGAATAGCCCCATCCCTCCTCCAGCCAGCCCCCTTATTTGTGTGCTGCCATAGGGGCAGCAGAGGAGCTACTTTTGTGAGGATTATGATTGTTTTCATGAAGAAAAGTACTAATCTTTTTTTTTCAAGGTTTGTCTTGTTTTTTATTATAATTAAATAACATATTAAACTTAGAATCTTTTTCATTCCTGGTGACACACACGGTCACTGGTGGTAAGGACAAGTGTGGTTTGTTACTACAGTAAAAAGTCCTTGAGCAGCTACTTTGTCAGAAATACCACAGAAGAACAGCTGGTGTATCTGTTTACAGTGCAGCCTAATAAACTCATGTTGTGTTAATAAAGAAATCAGTCAATAATCTGCCCTTTTCCATCATGCCATGAGCAACCATGATCTGATTTTATGCTGCACAGTGCAAGTAATTTCCCACCCAGTAGCAGTGCACAGTAAAAGTTTGTTACCTTGCTGAGGAGTTGGAGGTGTGCAGCCTGATTTACTGTTTATTTACAACTGTCTTTGAACTGGGACGTAGCCATTGATTTCTTCGGTGTGCCAGAGACTTCGTGGCTTGGTATGGTGGTGTCTGTTGATCTGAAGCATCATCAGGTAGAAATTAACTTCTAGCACCCAAAGGGACCTTCCACATCGTTTACTTTCCCAAAACATCCTGATCAACAACATACTGCCTAAGTCCAAATGATGAGCAAAGCACCATCAGGCTTTGACCCGTGGCTTCAAAATAAAGACCTTCACGCCTTCACATGACTTTGCACCACACATTTTTGCTGATGTGGGCTTCCTCATTATGTCATTTTATTTTAATTTTCTGCTTTTCAAATGGGAAAACTGAAGTAATGTTTGACGTGAAACAAAAAATCAGAGGCAACATTAAGGATTCATGTGTTAGACTGCAGTCCTGTGACTGCTTCACAATAAAAGCCACCCTTGTTTAGCCAGTTGAACACTTTAAATGTGAGGCAACAGCAGTTGGAAATGTTGGGCTAGCATTAGCAGTAACTTCATACAGCTCTGACACGAAGCGCGAACAGTAAACAGCGAGGCTGATATCAATGAGATAAACAGTAATGCTGCATTATGCTGCTTCATTTTTTGTGAATCCCTTGTGCGTGCAGGAATGGCGGACTCTGCCTAACAAAAAATAAATAAATAAACATATATACAAAGGTCAATATAAATAGGTTTAATGGGTGGGTTTAAAACCGGGATACTCCAAAAACTTGATCATAGCCTGGATATTAGTGCACATATAGATGCACTCAATAGTTACTGCTGAAAAAAAAGTCATAAATAGTATCAAAAATAGGGCTGATTTCATGAAAATCACAAGGATTATAAGTTTAAGCAGGATATTCGTTTTTCTTGTTCATTTTTTGGTTTTGGAAATCTGTGTTTACTATTTTTTCTTAGCAATACCGTGATGTTGTCCTTGATTTGAGGAAACTAGTTGTTAATGGCCACACAATATTAGTAACTCCAAAATAACAGCGGGGTTTGAAATGAGTTAGAATGAGAATCAGATACATGTGTTGAACCAAAGTTAAATACTACATGCTCTTTAGCAAACCAGTGCTTTGGCGTTTGACGCTTATCACCCACAGACAGGTTAGCTTGAGGCGCCATCATATCTGGGAGCACAGCTCCTGTCGTCTGCCTGCCCGCCCGTAGTTTGTTTTCCCCCCTACACCCAACATCTGAGGCGCTGAACCTATCAGGCCTAAGTCAACACCCAGCTTCCTGTCTTCATGTAGCCTCGGTGCATGGCTTTGACTTGAATGTGAAACACACTGTAGGGAACAAGCCCTTCTCCTCAAATACCACTTTTACTGTATGATTAAATAGCTACTGTTTCTCTGTTTACACACTTTTCTCTCAGTGTTACACACCCCTTTTTCTTCTTCAGTAGTCTGAGTTAGACAAATCAAATGTATATCTTCCACATTCAGCCATCTTTCCAAAATACCCTCCATTTGTATCCCCAGACATTGTGTCCTTGCTGAGCTAGTAGAGAGAGAGTAGAGAGCTACTGCCACAAAGAGGAAATTCTGCACTAAAAAGATTAACTTGGGAAGATACTTTGTTTTGTCTGATTCAGACTGCTGAAGCATCATATTAGCCTCAGCTGAACATAGGAATGATTATTTACGCAGAACAAGTACTGTCTATTCTGACCCCCGCCTCTTACATTAAAGTTACGTTAGGAAGGGAATACTTTATGATCAGTATGGACAATTATGGAAACAATTAACTCTTCAAATATGCATTTGGGCACACACCTGTGTGGGGTGAGCAGAAAAAAATCTTGCTGGCAGTGCATAGAGATAGTTATAATAAATGTTGATGAGCCAGATTAGGGCCGTGAAAGTCAGTCTCTAATTTTCAGTCTTAAAGGATAAGACTGGTGATACATTTCTGTTACTTTCAACAAATCCTACAAAGACCAAAATCAACAATGTGTTAATCCATATCTCAATACTTTCTAACTTCCCTGCTCTGTCTTTGGCGCCCAAGCCCACTGGTTGCTGCTGAAGACATAAATCCTTTAAAAAACACCTCACAAATATATAGTTTAAGTAAAGTTAAGGTGTGTGTGTTCATGGTAATGAAGGAACATGTCACCCAGTGCAACAGTGTGGCTCATCGATGTGTTTTTAATAGTTTTTGGACAACAACAGAGCTCTATGGCACAGAGGAAGAAGATATACCAGGCTTTGGATACACACACACACACACACACACACACACACAATACTTAGTAGGATACATTCATTGTTATACTAGAATATCATACTGAAGTAAAAGCATGTGTGTAAAAATATACTTAGATAAAAGTAAAAATGTAGGTCAGTTAAAATGTGCTAAATAAACGTTGCATTTTTGAAAAAGGGGGGTTATGATGATACATGATACTACTGTTAAATTAAAGACCGCCTTTAGGCTACAAAATAAATTGCATTAACTGTCAGCATATACACTAGTGGAACAACATTACAGCACAGATGTCCAAATCAACTATACATTCCTTTTCTATAGACAGCCTGTGTACACGACTGATTATCAGTTACACACACACACGCACTGCAGTGTTACAATAATTAACCAGAAAAGAGGACGAAACTCAGACAATTAAACAAAGTGACTAACAGTAAATAAAAAGTGGACAAGTTGCAACAAGCAGTATTAGGCTACATAAATTAAATAGCCTGACACTTCTCATAGAAACAGCAGCAGAATAAAACCTCTCCAAAGCCGACAACACAGAGATGTATAGACAATTTAAACTCTGCAGAAACTGCAGCCACAAATACAACAAAGCAACAAGAGAGCCTGCACAGTTTTAACACACCGTGCATGTGGCTGTTGATGTTGTCATCTGGAGAGAGAGTTACATCTGCCAATGAGCTTGTCGTACTCGCCTGTCTGAACGTCTGTGAGTGCATCGCAAAGTCCTCATCTACTCTAGGTTCAACTTCTCTGCTCATTCAGTTCATTCACACTATGTATGATATAACCACTCCACTCAACTTCTCTATCCCAGTATAACTGCAACTATAGCAGAGGAAGGACCCAAATGCAGACAGTCGAGACGGCAGGATGATTTCAGTGGTTTGAAGATGAAAAGAGCTCACAGGCAGGTACAGGTAGGCTAGGTAGGTAGGCAGACAGACAGGCAGGCAGGTAAACAAACATTTTGAGCTGAGTGAGTCTCAGCAGTCACAACATGTCAGGGATTATTGTCACAAACAGCAGAAAGGCCTCACACACCTCACTGAAGGTAAAAGTTCCTAAGTGACAGCAGAAATCACCACTATGAGCATTTTAGCCAGACCCAGCATGCACCTGTTGGTCACGCAACATGTTGGGTGTGTTTGATGTGGGTCACTTAGCGTCTTTTTTAACTATGCCGAGGTACAATAATGCTGACCTTAACCCATAATGATGTCATCCTTAATTTGATTGCATTGTTGTACTGGGCCCGGCCCAGTTACGACTGCACCTCTCGCACCTCCTGACACTGGGCCAGTGTAGTGTATGTTTTCCAGTGTGTCAGCTCTCTGGACACGGAGCTCTCTGGAGCTCTGCTGCCACAGACACACCAGCAGCTTCTCCTCCACTGCAGCTGCTGATTTGTCACTTTTCTTTTGTTCCATTCTCACACGGTTTATCTGGACTTGTTCATGTGACTTTTGTTTTTACTCTGTAGGGGATGCGACTTGAAATATAGCAAAGTACAATACTTGAGACAAAAGGTGCTTAAGTAAAAGGAAAATTACAGATTTTTAAAAATCTGTACACTTTGTTACGGTAACCCCATAAGTATACACACATAATATCAAATCACATTAAATCAAATAATACCATCCTAAAGAGATCAACATATCTTGCAGTGGATCATGAAATGGCATTTTCAAAATGACACCTTAATCTGAAAAACCAATGGTCAAATCGAAAGCCTAATATACAGTATATATACTGTATAGTATATATTGTTTGTTTGGGGATAACATTATCCTCCAAAGCTCTTTTGACTAAAACTCAAACATCAGCCTTAATAAGCCCACAGCTCACAAAGAAGAGCACCATGACACCACTAATTGAGCTGCTGAGTCTTATTTGCCCAAATTAAATTCTTGTGTCAGTTTGGTCACTGGTGGAAAATCTCCACAGATGAACTAAGTCTGAAGAGCAGATTTCAGCAGTGTTTCCTAAACACCAGCAGCGAGGCAGCTCTCCATCCAGAGAAAACCACAATCAACCAACATTCAATCATTTCCCTCCCTCATCCCTTTGGTATCCTTTGGTATAAAGCAATCACACAGCTGCCAAGGCTATGGCAGTGCACTTACATCACCTTTCAGGATTCTCGGGTATTAAGTTGACATTTTTCAAACAGTGATCTCTTGCAGCCATTTGAAGCCACAGAGGTGAAAAATTAACTGGTGCAGCTTCAGACTACATAACACATGGCATTGAAATTTCAGGAGTGCAACAGTAATCTAATTCAGCTGCAATGTTTTGAATGACTGCACTTTATCAGTGTTCCACTAACACAAAAAGAATAACCAGGGTTTAAAAGGTGAGTGTGATATAGAGTTCATTGAAACGACAAAACAGGACATTATCACCTCCAAAATCTCTCCTGACAGATTGTTTGGGCAGGTTTTGCACTTTCAGAGTTGTGTGTGTGCACGCGAGTGTGTGTTTGCCAACGTGGACTCTATGGACTGTTTCTATTTTGAGAATAATGGCAGCTGGATTCAGGAGGGCCTGTTTCCGTCTAATCTCCTTGACTTCTAGACAGGCAATTTGGGACACAGAGATGTGTTATCAGAGGGCCACCTTGATGGCATGCTCTGATACATCCTTACATGCTCTCTGTCGAACATAGTGGCTACCTAAAGTGCACAGATGTTTTGCTTAACTAAGGAACACACGCAACCAGATTCAGTTCCCTGTCAAAACATCTGGCACTGACAAAACCTGCGTTGTTCTCAGTCCGTGACCATGCTCGGGACACGGAGCGTGTGCTCTTGTTCCCAGATGCCAGAATATTCACAAAACATCTGGTTAACTTAAACGTGGCTCCCCTTTTCATATTCTGTCTTGTTTTAGTAGTGCAGTTACTCAGATAGCGCTCAGCTATTAACTTTTCTACCATGAAATGAGTGGAGTTGTTGTGTTTCTCTCCTTTTTCCAACTGCTTTGTGTTCATTAAACCTGCCCCAATACACTAACTACTAGGGATGTCCCGATCTGATCTCAAAGACTCGGTATCGGGGCCGATTAAGGCATTTTTAACTGATTGGTATTGGCTATATAGAGCACGAACCTAAGCCCGATGCTTTGTTTTTACTCGGGAAGCCCCGCCCGTGGCCAAAATAAACACTCAGCAGAATACAGTTCATTCAGGTAACTCAGGCAAAGTCTGCACCGGAGCAACAACCACTGGAGGAGACTTTTAAAAGGAGAGAGATTCCCTTGAGACAGCGACAAGGCCAAAAAGATTACAGAGAGGGTTTTTTATTTTATAACATGTTATTTTGTAAAAAATAAAAAAAACATTAAGGAACAGCTTGGATGCTGGCAATTTTTTTCTTAATGCATTGCAGAGCTATTCAATTGTCAAGCACATACATTGGATTGATTTTTCCCTGCTAACTACCAACCCTGACTGGCCACCCTGGATGTTCAATCCTAACTAGGGCAATACACCTGTACACCTGAATGAAGTGAGGGAATCAAGTATTTGTATGTATTTTGAATTATTTGTGTGCTTTACAAAAAGAATATGAGAGAAGATCTGATTCTCTCATTAATGCATAGGAGACAGCTATGTCTTTCATTCTCAATTCCTTATAGACACGGAGCTTGTTTATGGTCCGCAGAGGATGGATGCTACTGATTTTAATGATCCTCTTTTATTCTAGTGCCACCACGAGGTTGACATTTTTGGTTTTATGTGAAATATCTCAACAACTGTTACTGACTGATAAATCGTCATGTGTTTTTTAATACTGAGTGAAATATGTCCACTCATCTTATGGACTGGCTTTGGGGATCTCCCTGACTGGTCATCTTGGTTCATGGTGAAATATCTCAAGAACTACTGGATGGATTGCCATGAAATTTGGTACAGACATTAATATTTGTCACAGGATGAAATGTAATAACTTTGGTGATCCCCTGACGTTTCAAAAGTCTGACACCATCCTCAGGTCAAATTTCAGTTTAGCCAATATTTTGGTTTATGATCATCTGCAAAATGAATGACATTGCCATATGCTGCAGCTGTAAGTTTTTTCTCTCTTTCTTTCCCAGAAGCGACCGTTGATTTGGATGGCTAGGGAGATGAGCTCATCCAGGTCTGCAGGATGTTCCCGGGCTGCCAGCTCATCCTTGATGCAGTTGGAAAGACCGTTGTAAAGGCATCAAATAGAGGAGCGTTCCATTTGCTCTCCCCTGGAGATCCAGAGTAGCGTTCCAGAGGAGGTAGTTGTGGCTTGGCTGTCACTGGTGGTCAGAGTGGAGAGCTGGGCAGAGGAGCAGCAGCCGGTGCCAGATCGGAAATGGACAGTCTCAGGAGTTGTTCCCAAATGGAGTCAGGGCTGCACTCAGGGCAAGCTGGGATCTCTTGTAACTCCCCCGTGATGGAGGCAAGTTGTTGCTCGTGGCGTTGGAGAGCCCCAACTTGCGGTTCCTGTTTCACTGACTCTGAGTCAGCTGGGTTCATATGTCGTTATTTTATTCTATTTTCTTTTGCTTCATTAATCTTGCTAGTATTGCCTTGTGGAGCACTTTGTAACATTTGTTTTGGCTTTTAAGAGGTAGTAAAAAACAACACAATCAAATCGCATGACAGCATGTAGCCATGGCTGATTTGGATACAATTAAAATCCCCCAAATCTTCTGATAACAAATACATAACAAATGAAACTTGATGTAACCTGTAACTTAATTTGTTCTCTGGTGCATCACACCCCAAATTACAACTCCTGTCTAGAGTAGCTTTAAGTATAAATTGAATCATTTAATGTTTTGCTACTAATGTCATCCAACAATTTGATCATTAAGTGAGCACACCCAGCCCATACACTTCTGTTGAGTCCAAGGATAATACCAGCGTCACCTTAATTTGACTGTTGTCTTGAATGTTAAACTTTTAGCCAAAGACAATACCATCATGCAGCACTTAAAGTAAAACTCAGTTCTTGCTCATGAATGCAGGGGACATTTTTCCCAATCAGAAGCTCACTTGTCTCACGTCTCTGTTGTTTCTCTCCCTGAGGAAACTTAATAAAGGTGATCAGTCTTAACTAATGGACCATTTGGGAGTGATGTGAACAATTCAAGTAAAATGCAGTGGCTTTCCTCAGGCACATTTATAAAACAAAGAGGGTTGACAGCAGCTGCATCCTGTCTTCACTTTGAAAAATCAAGCTGTGGAAGACATGTTGTTCTAGACCAATTTCTTGTGTCAAATCCAAGGAATATTTGCACAAAATCTCTGCTGTCACCACTATAAGTTATAAAATCTTGGCGGCAAACAGCAAATAATATACTTAAAACTTTTCATTATCGCTTGGCTAACAGTGGGATAGAAAACCTAACTCAAATTTAGAAGATAAGATGCTCAGAGAAAGTGTACCTATACCATTATCCACAAACAGCTAAACCCCATCACATATCTCCACGAGAGGCTGATTGAACAATGTGTACACCTCTTGAAGTGTGCATTATGCAAAACACAGATCCCCAGCCTGGTGTGTATTCTCTTACTAACTCTAAAATGTCATCTTTCCTCACCATTTCCACCCCCCATCCCACAGCTCCGGGGATGTTACTCAAGCTACTATTTTCAAGCTAGTGTGCTTTTCTCCCCTTGCTGCTTGTTAAGAGCCATGTGGCAGAGCTAAAAATACATTGTAGAGGGCTGTTGTGAAGTATTAACCACTACACAGTGACCAAACCTCTTACTGTATGAAATAAAAGCATTGAAAATGAAATGTTAATAGCTCATTATCCTAACCACCTGGTACAGCATGGTGCATGGGGATACATTTTAAGTTTGAATATCTTGGTGGAACAAAATCCCTCAGGGGGTTTCGAGAGAGAACCACCTCTCCTTTTAAATTACTAGAGACCGGTTGTTGGGTATACATAGCTAAAACTAAAGCAGTAATATATGTAATGTTGTTGTTGAATCTGTTTTAAAGAGGTGCTGATTCAAATGTACGATCATTTTGGACGCTGCAGTTTGTGGTGCTGTTGAACTGTATTGCGTTATACTGACAGGTGTTTCTATTATTTTGTCCACCTGATTTATATCAATGAGGGTAGGCTAAACAACAGAAACATCCCTGTATAATGCAATACAATACGCTTGACTATTCCCAAATGCTTGGGTGATTACACAAGCAACATGAGTCAGTCTTAAAAATCCACTAACACTCAAACAGCATCAAAGACTGTAAGAGCTGCAGAAAGCACAACAACTGATACACTGCTAGTTGCTGGAGCGTTCACACTGTGTGAGCTCTAACAAGCAAAACAGGCACAGCAGCATGCATTCGGAAAAAAAACTGCATATTACAAATAGCACAGAAAAGCAAGAGCACAGTGAACAGTGAGATGACAGTGCACCATACTCAGCAAGCTCAAGAGGAGGAGATCAAGAGGAAATCATCACTCCTACCTGCCTCATTTAAACTCTAATCTTCCGGTCGTCCTCTTACCCACAGAATGACTGTCCTTAAGTCCTCTCCTGTAGTTTGATCATTTGCAGTTGACAGCTTCACCAGACCTTTAACATTTCCTGCCCCATAGAACCCTCATCTAATTACCTTAGAATACCTGTGACGGAGGATATGTGGAGATGTTAAACTATAGTCGACATCATAATCTACACCTTATAATAGTATTGTAGATGTTTTTCTGCACTGCATTATTTTTCTTTATCCTAAATTTTGATCTCTCTAACACCTAACCTCTGTCGTTCAGCAGTAGCAGCAACTCTTCCTGTTAGTAGAGGAGGAAGAGGTGAGCTACAGGCCTGGTTTCAGTGTCGATGTCTCTGGACTTACTACTTACAGCTTGACCGGTCCCCAGGGAATACTCCACTGCTATTCCAGATGGCCAGTGCAGCTGCACCAAACTAATATTCTATTTTGCCCTTACACAGTCCATTCATAGAAGGACCTTCACTGTAACAGCTTTAACTCTAATCCATGCAGGTAGAAGTGAGCTGCTGGTAGGACGGATGTTGTATCTATATTGCAGACTAAGCTGCTGTAAATGAGTTCTCTGCCTTACATCTGTGTGGTGCCAGTCACCTCTAATGTAACTCTGGCTGAGCCTTGCGGTTTTGCTCCATGGTTGTTTATGGCTGTTGGTGTCAACGGCACTGTGGTCTGACTGTTTGTAAAATAAAACATACTGCTCAGGAGGGAACTCGTTAGTGCCAGCTTTTCACACACACACACACACACATACGTACACACAGTCCATCTGTCAAACATGCTGTATGTATGAACACAGACACATTCACAACAGATTAGTGCCATGTGAAATGTTGAGTTGAACATTAGCATGAAAACCAGGGTTGAGAGCTGAATAAAACTCCGCCTGAGGTCAAAGTTTATCCATGTGTCATTTCATATGCCATGTTGAACACAGAATGTGGACATAAACAGGACATTCCCATGTGCAAGGCTTGGCCTGAACCTCTTCCTATGGGCCTGAATTAGCATAGGAAATTACATGATTACATTAAACGCATCCCTGTGAATGTCATTGAGGAAGCCAAGGATCAGCTCTGTGCTCTGCTGGTTGCCTTTAATGCTCATTCTGTTTCAAGCCAAATGGCAGTGACTTAAGCATTATTTCAAGCTTAGGGAATGTGCCACCTAGGTATAAGTCCTTCTGTACCATCTTCTCAAATGTTATCAGAGCGTTTAGAGCACATTTTAGGGGGCTCAGACTTATTTGTAAAATCCTCCAAGAGCTTCAGGTTAAACGCTTTTAGTGCACTTCTAAATATAACCAGCACACTATGGATGGACATGGCTTCTACACCAGTTAAATTTGGGTTACAAAACACTACATGATGCTTTCCCCAAATTGAATCATCAGCTTGTGCATCAGGAACACAAAGTACCACAACAAAGAAACAAACATAGTACAGACAAGCTGTATGACAGGTGTGCTTGTCTGGTATGTCTGAATCCAAATGAAAAAGTTATTGCCACATGTTGCTGACACTCAATTTCATAGGTTTTTTCTGCACTTGCCACCACAGAATATGCTGGGAAGGCTGGATGGAACGTAGCCAGACAGGTGCTGTGCTCATCAGTGTCAATTTACAAATGGACATTACTTGACATCACTTTTTCACAATGATAATAGCTGGAAAAAAGCAAGCACAAGTACAAAAAGAGACTTCTTCATGTGAGCATCTTGGCTAGACACCGAGTCAGACGTCTGCGTGATCTGTGCCATGTAATTTATGTACACATCAAACTTTTCTCCAACTTGAACCATGAAGTGTTCTACTGTTTCTAAAAGAAACAGCATCATACCATTTTTGAGTTTTCAAAGTGCATGGGTGTAATGAAATTTCACAGTATATCTGCACTGGCAACCAAAGTTTCATATAAAAAAGGATCAAATGTAACAACAATATTGCTAAACTAAGGTGTTACATGCCACTGTCAAAATCCTTCTTACTTAAACTCAAAAAACTTCAACTTTCAACTCACTAACAAAGAACTCTACTGCCAAAGACAAGAGAAACGAAAGAATAAAAGAAAAAACAAACTAAACTAACAAATCAGCCCACTTGCTTGTGTCCCATGAGTCCAATTAGCTACAGCACTTTCACATGTAGCAGGGTGATTACACTGCCACTCAGCCCGGCCTCGATCAGAAAATGAAGCTCCGAGGAAAGACACAGGTTAAAAGAAACACAAATATATAAAATCAAAATCACAGTGCTGTCAATATGAATAATGAAATAATGTTGTGAATAATGTGAATTTCTTTTATCAGAATGGGAATATGTATATATTTATATCAACAAGTTCTCATACCTAAATGACAAAATAGGTTGTTTGTCATTGCATTCTGAAACGACTCTTATGTGCATATGATTACCGATCTGGTGTCTCCTATCGGCAAGATGTCCTTTGCCACCTTTGCCCTCCAAAACAACCCATATGACTGTTACAAATATGATTCATATGAGCATTTTTGGATCTGCCACCTCTATGGTTGCCGTTTGGTTGGGTGTAGGCAACTAAAACTAGTTGATTAAGGTCAGGGAAAGGAGACAGGATGCAAATGGTGGTCTCCCTTTTGTAATGGTCATTTGGGTTGTTTTGAAGGGCACTGGCAAGGATGTCATCCTGCTGATAGGTGGATGCCCAATCATCCACACTGACCTCCTCCCTAAGAGTCCAGCCACTCCATCTTTTATAACTACAAAAATCAAATAGAAGTTAATTTTGTGCAGAGCTCTTGTGTGGAGTTTAAATTTGGTGAACACTGACACACAAATTTGCACCATTGGCAAATGCAAACCATCTTAACAGTGCTGATCTTTGAGAAAACAGAGACCTGGAGAGTCCATAATGGAGGAATCAATCTGTATTAACCATGTTGCACCATCCAATTTATATAACCCTTCTCTGCCACAGTCAGCCTGGTCTCACCAAATGGCGTATGAATAACAGGGCAACATTTTTTGCTTTTCGCGTGTCATCTCATGCCATGTCAGGTGACATAGTATAAAGAGCGACAAAGTCACAAAGGAGGAGGTCTGGATGGATGGAGGGTCAAACATACATAGGACTTTCACCCAGGTGACTGCAGTTCATGTCCCGTGTGAAACCAAAAGTCAACTTTGACTTATTTTAACGTATGTAAGTTAACTTATGTAACGTATTTAACTTACGTACATAACTTAACTGACGTAACTAACGTACTTATTTAAACCTAAAACCATGATCTTTTCCTAAAGCTAACCAAATAGTTTTCGTGCCCAAACCATGTGGTATTTGGACACATCTGCTCTCCACAGAAGTTCATGGTAAGATTGGCGTATCACCTTCACACAAAATTGGACTTTGGCATATGCACTGCATGCAATTTGAAAGTGTAAAGTCATGTTATTTGAATCCAGATTGAAGAGACCAGGTTGGCCACGGTACGCTGCTCCAAAAAAGAGATACGGACATTACAGGAGTTGATGGTAGCAATACATTAGCTTTAACTGTGTAGTGTTGTCCAGTTAGCAACCAAGAGCGCAAGGAGTCGGCATGACACCAAGCTTCCAACACAAGGCGAGGATACATTTCACTGTGTTACTTCAAAGTATGAGGTAGTCTCAGGCACTAACAGGTTTTTGCAGTATTTTAACACTGTCACACTACTGTTGTTTCTGATGAGGAACAGTCCATATTCGCACAATTTTTCTTCTTCTTAGAGAAAAAAGCGTATTTGTGCATTTGGTGATATACCCAAAAGGGGGAAGCAAAAGAAAGGTGGTTATCATAAATGAATACAAAAACTATTAGAATAAATGAAATGTGCTGGAAACCCCACAATGAACAAGCCTCAAAGAGAGCATTGATTATCCTGCCTCACCAATAAATACAAAACATAGTACATTTTAAGTGTTTGATGAAATGACTGATGATTAAAAGGGTCAAAATTCCAGCGACATTTGTAATATTAAGAACAAGATTAAGAACAAGTTGTACAACAAAGTTGTTACTTATTACATTTTACATACTTCAAGTGCTGCTGGAGTTGTGACTGCTTTCCCTTCTCCATGCATCTTGCAAGTGGTGAAGGTGTGCCCCAAATCCCATTCTACAAACAGCCAATGCTGTTTTGTCACAGCCCAGGCTCAGTGAGCTAGGCAGTGAGGGAGACCACACAGGATTTCAAGTAATTTAAACAACAGTTTATTTGAAACTAAAACAAAAAATGTGTGTGTGTGTGTGTGTGTGTGTGTGTGTGTGAGAGAGAGAGAGAGAGAGAGAGAGAGAGAGAGAGATGAGGAGCCAGCCTAAGGAACCTGGGCCCAGCCTGTTCAGGTGCAAGACATCTAGTTCTGGCTCTGCCCATCTCTACCTGCTGTCAACCTGCAAAGGGAAAAAAACACACAAGACAGCAGGAGGAGTACTGATGGAGTCAGGGGGTCAAAGTCCATAGTCCACTGTTCACCTGACTGAGACGGAGTTGGGTTCTTCTTCTTCCTCAGAGTAATGATGAAGACTTTTGATAAATTAGTCACAGCATAATTTGAAAAGTTTCCACCACCAACAGTCCAAGCTGATGGAAATGCGTCACAGTTTGGCCATTCCCCTCAAATCCTAAATGTCCCAGACTCAGTGCCCATCCCGGAGAGGACGTTTGAGTGCTTCATAATCCTGCCAGCACATGAATGCATAATGAGGCCAGCACTGTTTGGGTAGGAGGCATTGTACGACAATATAACCAGGTTTGAGAAATATACACACGCGTACAACACATACACACATATTTCACTTTGGGGCAGTCTAGCCCTGTGGAGTTTTCAGCACCATGCTATTAGTCTTATTTACTTTTAATGTGGCAGAGACAGAGAACACCACACAGCAGCCTTTTATTACAAAGCCTTGAGAAATTGGGGGTCATGCATCACTCTCCCTCCCTTCCTCCTCTCTCTCTCTCTGTCTATCTCCTCATTGCTTCTCCCTCTCTCCATCTATCAATTCTGCTCCTTTCAGTGCTGAGAGGATACATTGTCTTAAGTTCACACATGGCACACAGAGGCTTCCTCTCCATAACCCTCCCCTCTTATCCGTCTCCATTTCCCACCATAATTCACTTAAAGGTGGCATCTCCAAGTCGACAAATGGAAGAGATTTAATTGGAAAGTGTTACAGGGGAGGTGGGGCTGTTTATTGTCTGCTGTGGCTGCTGGAGGAAAGACACCCCCATGATGGAGTTGGAAGAACAGACTGACTAAGAAATGCAGATGGTTTGCCTGGAAGTGAGCTGACGCAGAAGACTAGTTACTGTACATATGAAATGCAGCCAAGGACGTGGGAAAGGCCGCCGAGCGTGGCTAATGTCTCCACCCCCCACCACAACAACCTCCACCAAACTTCTACTGGACACCATAATAAATCTTATAATATTTGGACTTTTATATTCATCATTTTCTCTTGGCTAAATTATTATACATATAACACATTTCCAGCTAAAGTGAGAGGAAATTAATGATCCAAAGCTTTCACGCATGCTAGATTATGGAGCAAGCAGAGCTCGAGGCTGTTAAGGAATGGGTACCCAAAGTCTACACACTCTTTCAATATTTCAAATCAGGCCTGAGATGAAACCCATGGCTTTATGGGAAAAAAACAAAGAGTTCTCTTCTCTAGCAATGTATTTCAATGGAGCGCTAAACAATAAGCATTAGTATATTCACTATTTCAAAGAAACAGTAAATGGGTTGGCCATAAAATCATGAACACTTGTACAGTCCTGTGCAGTCCAGAACAATAGCCATGAAAAGATACTTCCTTTATGAAGATTTCTGTTGAGATGACCAGGGAGTTGATAATTCAGCTGTATGATGATTCGAAGGCTGCAGTTTGTGTTTTTGCTCTTACATTCCATTATGTTACACAGAAAAATTGTTGAAATACGCAGATTCCACAAGTGATGGCTAAACTGTTGCTCCATCTCCTCCTGCTCGTCTGGTGCTGCGTCTCTCTGAAGAGCCGTTTATTATCTCTCTTGCATCATACAATATATGTCATTACTCGTGATCTGCAGCTGATGGGAGGTTTATTAAGATACCTGAAGCCAAAAGATTTGTCCATGTTGTAAAGATTAATTTTTACCTGGAAGAAAACCAGTGGCTTGTCTAGCATCACTGGAAGGCATTGTTAGTTTGCTAGGTTACAGTTACTACTTGTGGAGTTGATACTTGAAGAGGTGAAGAGGGACAGCTAAGCTAGTGCTAGGCACAATTCTTAAAAAGGTTATTGTATGCATGTAGTGTCACTGTCATCTAGGCCTGCAGTTGTTTTCAGGTTACTGCTGACCTTGGAGCAGCTTCCTGATGAGCTTCTTTCATGGTCATCCATCTCAGCATGGTGGCCTGAAGGTTCCACTGCTGCCATGTTTCTGTGAAAGCTCTTCAGAATCTTTTTATATCCCTATCCTAATCTGACCCTCTCAACAATAACATGTCAAAGATCTCTGTTAGCTTCATGCCCATGTATAGTAACATTTACAATACCATAGCCATCTAGCAAATCACTGGTCCTTTTCTATCAATTTGGCTTTTATGACATGACACATCTTATACTTGAGTATATATGTACATTTGTCACAGTGTTAGGCACTGCTTGGTATAAAAGGAGAACTGTAATGAAGATAATAATTAAAATTGTCCACTAAATAACAAAAAGGCTGATATAATGGACCAAACAAACAAACAAACATTGACTAAAGAAAAAGAGATGACAAAACATTATTAACATTTCTGTTTACTTTGGCTATTTTTTTTAAAACATGCTTAGGCTATTAGCATTTAACATCTAAGGGTGTTCTCAAATTCATAAGTGAATGCATTTGAGAATGATTAATTAGCAATTATGTCAATTAGAGCGTGTAAATGATGATTGCAGGTAGTTTAAGCTGCCAGTTAGAGCATGTCAAAAGCAATACTAAGACACTGATTTTAATTTGTGCAAAATGGCTAATCTGGTCTTGCTTGTGTTAACAGCACATGCTGCATTTTGTGGGGTCTAATAATCAAGCCAGACCAAATTAGCCACTTACATATTTATTTACACAGCACACAGACAGTGAGGTTTTGTTGTGCTTGTTTTTTGTTCTGCCCTAAAAGAGTATAAGGGACCCAATTCACATTTGGTCACTTTATGCGTCTTAGATTGGATAGCTACTGATATCAAAAAAGTGTAAAAGCATCTAAGAAACATTAGAGACGGATTGAGACACATCCACATGAGTAGTCTTTAATCCTCCCATGCGTAACATGATTAGCAGTGTCTGTTCCCCATAATGGCAGCTGAAATTACACTGTTGCAGGTGCATTACCATCTCCTTCTGGACTGGAGTAGCTTACCCTTGTTGGCGTGTAGCCCTATGAAACCAAGACGCATGCAAACAGATTTGTGATCCAGCCGGAGACACATGTGTGTCTAAGTGTAAATGAAAGTGTCTTAAATCGCACCTGGATTCTTTCAAAATATGAGACACTTTAAATACAAGTTTAAATGGGGCGTTAAAGTATAGTTGAAGAGCTTTTCAAGCGTAGAATTTCATACTGAGAAGAAGAGAAAGCGACTTCAGACGAAGCTCTAAACTTTACATGCCAACATAATTTAGGTAACTGCTAAAGCCTCATAGTGGCCTCAAATGAACTTCAGGATGCAATTTTAAAGAATAACTTACTACATGTATAGTCAGTTATTACACTACCTATTGATTCTGGTCGCAGTCTGTAGTGTTCATTACAGCAGAAGTTAGTTTCATTTTTACAGAGAAAATCCAGTAATTCTAGACCCTAAACATTCTTGGGGGGAATGGGGGTGGTTTTGTGCCAGCATTCAAATGCATTTTTTGAATTTGTGAAGGGGGCATGTTCAAGCTAAAACCAGGTGTTAAATTTCTCTTTATATAGAAAGAGACCTGAGGAGTTTACTGAAGCTCTACACAGTCAGTATGGATAATTAGCAATCAGTATCTCTTTTAATGTACGACTGTACAAATCTGAACCTGAACATTTCACATGTCTGTTGCACCTGTAACCACAACCAACAGTGATGTCTCAGTGTACTGATAAACACTGGAGTACACTCCTACATCACTGCAGCAAGATGAGAAGTTAAACCACTGATGCAAAAAGAAGATTTTTAGCTGCAGTTCACTTGCTCTTTAAACTGTTGCACTGATTTCCATTTCAAATCTTTATTTGTGAATGTTTTCACTTTAATGTTTCTTTTTAGGAACTGAGAAGGTGCATTTATGCAAGCATTGGCCTGCAGACAGGGAATATGTTTTTCTTGAGTTTCATCTGAGGTTTCCAGAAATGATGATCTTCAATTTTACTTCCGCCTGTGACCAGAATATCAACTACATTTTATTAAAATGCTGGTTTCCTTTGACCTCTTGTTGGACATTTCAGCTGTTCAAAGGACTGATTGTGACAATAAATAGTTATTTAAGGATGTTTCTTGATGTTTCTTCATATAAATGAAACTGGTTGTGCACACAATATGCACAATTCTAAGAAAAAATACCAATTTACACAAGTGGATTTAAGAGCCTTTTTTATACTTTCATTGGTTTAAATTTTTCTAAAGAGAACTTCACTTTAGTTCAGGTGCTGCTGAAAGCAAATTAGCTTTGGACATGCTTTAGGATGGGATTAGTTAAACCTTAAATTGAAATATATACAGTGTGCTCTTTTTTTAAAGTCAAGGTATTTAAGCTTTCCATTTTTATTATGTTTGAAATGAGTCTCTTTTTTTACTTTCATTTCGAAAATAGATTGATTTAATTGGTTCTCATTTTTGCCCTCAAGGTAATAAAAGCTTGAGCATTTGAAAAAGGGGAGTAAAGTTTTTCTATCTGCTGTCCTTGAGTGTATGTGGTAGTCCTTGCTGATGCAGAAGTTGTCCAGGCAAAAGCAAACAGAATGAAATGTAGGAAAGATTACAAAAACATTTCTATTCCACAACTGTAACTCCAGAGCCCTTCACAGTACCAACTGTATTAACAGCTTTGATAAAGAATAGAATAGACAGCTTTATTGTCGGGCAGGGAAGGAAGTTTCATTGGTTTCCTCTCAGGCACAATTAAAAAGACATCACATTGTCAACACAGAACATTTTTAGCACTGTTCTGCCTGCTAGGTATATATGCTTAATGCTATTGTATCCCATTCTGCTGAACAATGCTGATTATCAGTTTTCAGTGTCAGCACTCACACTCCTCACACTGCTTTGGAAATACTGTAACTCTGTGTGTGTTTGTCTGTGTGTGTGTGTGTGTGTGTGTGTGTGTGTATGTGTGTCTAAATTGCTTGAATCTTGCTCACATTTTCAGAAAGGCACAGATCTTCAGAAAATTGGTGAGATGTCATAAGCAACATTGTACACGAATGTTTGTAGAGTGTAGTTCTGTCCATCATTCTTTTACAGTGTATCTATAATGGACCATGAATCTGACACAGTCAAGAATCACTTTAGCCATCTACATATAACTACCTATAACAGTTGAAAAGACTTTCTTCCAAAGAAATAGTCTTTCTGAAAACTGTGTGTTCTGTTGATTATCCTGAATAACAGCGACTTATCTTTCTAAAAAGATAACTGGCTGTTGAAAATTTTTTTTTAAAGTATTTTTTTCAATGCTTTGAGCAAGCCTTGACTACCAACCGTCAATAAACTATCAGGTTTATTGTGTATTGGTTTTTGGCATTAATTGCAATTTGGTATTAATTGATTAATTGCTTTTGTTAAATAATTAGCAAATGGGACCCAAAATGTATGTTGTTTTTCTCATAATTTAGCCATGAGCATCACAAACAAAATTCCATTCACTGTAGTTGTGCTTCATTTGAGCTGTTAATTGAACTGAATTCTATCAACATTATAAATGTTGTCAGCAATGCAGATAAAAACGTTAAATGCCAGTTTAATGGGGTTAGACACCCTCTCCTGGTTTGACCATACATTTCAAGTAAATCTGACCTAAGTGGACAAAAAAATGTTCACGCCCCCAGCTGGTTGCACCCTGTTTATTTATTCCATTTCAATTACATTTCCTTTTGTGAAATACAATTGAAATTGCAGCATTGTGACTGACAGAATGAATAGATGGAAATATAAGTGAATGTGTGTTTAGCTGGTCTATATATGGATCATGGTTTAGGGTATCAGTTATCTTAAGGGTAAGGATCTGGGTTTAGGGGTAGAACTGGGATTATTGAATAAATGTAGTACTAAAGGTTCTCACAAGAATAGTATTATAAATGTGTGAGTGTGTGTAGCTCTCATTTGTATGGGTGTTTGGAAGTGCACTTGCAGAGCCTCCTGTCTGTATGTCCTTGAAAACTGCATCTAAAAGATGCTTTTCACGTTCAAGCAAACAGTCCCTCACATACATTTAAGTCTTTGGGTGACAAGAACACACACACACACAAACACACAGTAGCCCCCTGCACCTCCCTTAAGGCTTGTTATCAAGCCTGACAGAAATATCTTTCCTTCCAATAAATCCTCATAAATAGATAAACCAATCTCTATTAAAAGGTCTTGTTAGATGGCGAGAGTCCAGGTGATAACGCGTCGTCTCAAGGCGTTGTCTTACAGAGGCAGCCTGTTTTATGATCAGAGGTCATTCACATCGTCCATGTGTGGTTGCCAGATCAGGGAACGGTGCTGCGCATGTTAAGCAGCAGACTGTTTGCTTCCACAGATTATGGTGTTTACGAGCAGGACTGGGCACCAGCAATGCTTCCAAACTGGGATTCAAGGACAACTGCCAGTGGATATGATTTACTTTGCATCCCTGCTGTGACTGGAAGAACTGTCACCGCCAAAATTTGAGCCAGAGTGTCGAATCATGCTGTTCTAGTTTTTCTTTTTAACATGACAACTTTAATTTGACAATCTGCAAAAAGCTGAATTTACACATTCCTGTCAATTTGTTCAGTTCCAAGGGCACAGAAAGTGTCCTCCAACTTTGTGGGAGGATTAAACCTGTCCCCATGAAGAAAGATAAAACTTTTCATGCACGAATCCACTGATTCAGAATGGGACTTTTATTATGAAGCACAGAGGAAGGACACGACAACATGAATACACACACAAACCCCACTCCAGGGCAATGGCTGCTCTAACAAATGCTTTGTTTGTGGACCTCTTTTGTTGACTGTGTCAGAGATATGTCAGAAATAACAAATACTACATGTTAACAAGAGATTTTGATAACTTTAGTGGAGTTTGCAGCCTTGGTGGAGATATGTGCTCTTTAAGAACCTTCTACTTTCAAAGGGGGACATCAACTGTGGGATACATGTGACACGTTTTTCATTCAAGCAAGTTTAGACAAAAAGAGCTTTTGCAAAACAACGACATAAACCAGCCCACTGAGGGTCTGGGTGTGTGATAGTCAAATTAAGAAGACAACCTTCAGTTGCCTCTAACTTTTTCTGTGGTTGTTCATTTTTAAATGCCAATATAGCCAAATACACAGCAGAGGGATATGGGCCATCCTTTTGCCATCCTGCAATCTTTGTTATTCCCCATGAACAGAAAATACAAAAAATACATCTCCCTGCAGTTAACCCTAACCCTAACCCTCACCCCCTTTCTAACTGCAAGGAGAGTGTGTATTTTCAGATAAATGGGCCGTCGGAGCGATGGGAATTTGTTTGCGGCATAACGGGCTGTCGGACAGATGGGCTTTCAGTCCAATGGGACATTTTTTGGACTATTGGGGTGTCGGACTAATGGGCCATCAGAACAATGGGCAGACCCCGTTTGAAAATTGGGAAAGGTTCTACTTGCTACTTACTAAGCAGATGTCCTCTGATGTGAGAGACCAACCTTGAGACAACCACTGGCACTCATTTTGATTCCCCCGTAAGCACAGAGTTGTTTTCTTAACAAAGTAAAAATCAAAATTGAGGAAACACTGATTGGTGTGGTCTGATTCTTTATGATAGAATTGAAATGAGCTACCGGGACATGAATTTGAACAAAGATGCATGGAAACACATTTCTCGTAAAAACATACTACTTTGTTGTGTGTAGGTGTAGTGGCAACGTGAGAAAACAACTTCCCAATTGGAGAAGGGTATGCTCAGGGTATGCTGCTATGTGCTCCAAGCTAAATATATCTCCTGGAAAGAAGTAGAATTAGTCACTGTGACAGTGAATTCTTGTAAAAAAATTAAAAAAATATTGACTATATTTTAAATCAGGACATTTTGAAGGGAGTCCAATGTTTTTGGAGCTAGCATCTAGCAGCCATTAATAATACTACCTCCTCTAGATCAGTTCAGCTTTTAGCCATGGCAGTGGGCACTTGGTCATGACCCATTAAATCACCTCCTTCCCTTCCCTTTCCTGTTAAAGCTGTGCTCAGTGCTGTGGGAACTTTGTGTTGGTAAAAATTCCAGACTAGATCTGCCACAAAAGCCTCTCCCATGGGGACACTGACGTCCTTGTGCGGAAGGAGCAGAATTGCCACAAGCAACTATACAAAACCTTAAGTTAACTCAGCCTGGTTGGGGATGACACTTTTCATTACCTTTTTGTTTTGGCCCAAGAGAATTATTGTCAAGTACAGAAAATGATTCACTAAAATTTGGCAAAAAGGAAGTTGGTGGCAAACTGCAGGAATAGTTTTGTTAGGGAGTAGACCGGATAAACTTGTTTTTTAAATATGTGGAATTATATCACTCCTTTGCTGACTTTGTCTTTTGTCCAACTGTGTAAGTGTAAAAATTTGAAGGCCCTGTCGTAATCTGGTGATTAGTTCATGGTGTACCCTGTCTCTCACTTAATGCATACTGGGATACAACTCTTAAAGGTGAAATATGAGACCAAATCAGTAGATTTTTTTGGCAGTGCACATCACTCATTTCTGCACAGGAGTCAGAGTGTGCTGTAGGAATAACTCGCCTCTCAGAGGGCGTCACATGCCACAACAGAAACCACTAGAAGCATAAAGCTCCTGTCTGTGGTGTTCTCTCCTCCATTGTACACAACTGCTGCAGGTAGCTGTAAATAAATAAACAAATAAATAAAAATAAGCAGAACCTTTCTTTCAGCAAGTGCCATTTTACCCAAGGATTATGTACAATATCCTCTTGAAAGTTGGACCCAATCACAACCCATTACTCATCAGCTACAATATCTTGCAATAATTTACTGTATGCAGGGGGGTTAGGTTGGTGAACTGCCATGAGGTGCCAAGATAAATCTAAGGGGCCACAAATTAATAAATGGATAAGAAAGAAAAAAAAAACCTATTCTGTCACACATACGTTTTTTATTTTCTCTCACTTTTCAATCTTTTGATTTTAGAAATACTGTACACTTTCACTTGTTTGGGCTTCTAAAATTCAAAATAAAACTTAACTCAAATTCAATAAACTTGGAAAGAAAAAATAACTCACAACTTACAAACTGTTTGAGAAAGTTGATGTTGGAACACAACTTTGCTTATTTAAGTAATCACAAGCCAAAAAGGTTGGGACAACCTTGTACAAAGTTATATTTACATTCAGTGGTTCCCAGCAAAAAGTACTGTGTGTTGAATGCATTTCCTTCCTCCCAAAACATTTGCAAAACTGATTTTTGAAATTTGAAGTGTGCATTGTTTACATCCATGCTTACCTGCTACCAGTCTTCTTCTTCACTCCCTTTGCTGACACACTGCTGTGTATCTTGGAGCATAACTGCCACCTGTGGATCAGTGGAAAAGTGTAAAACCCTCATGTAAAAACATTGCTCCGTATTGATAATACTGGTCTAAAACTCCACAGGATACCTTCAAGGTAAGTTAGTTCATTTGCATAGTATACAGAATTATAATAATATATCATAAAATGTAACAATATAATAATATAAAATACATAAAGTATACACAATTTGTTGTTAATGGTTTAACATAGAGAAAATCTCTGGGATGGTTCTCATGAAGAGTAAGCTAAAACACCATCTATTGAATTCAGTATCAGAACAGATTGAACCATGCTGCATGTATTCCAGTTTTTCACACAGAAGAACTGTATGAAGCTGAATGTGTGACTAAGATCACGATGGTGCACATCACAGAGTCAAAGTTCAAATCCAGTGACTCCAACGATTCCATGAACTGAATTAAATTTGGAGATATTGCTGTGAGAATTGCTTGGTGGCTGGACCAAAAAGAAGGCAGATTTAAAACACATCATCCCCAAACCTGTCCTCTCCACTGCTTCCTGTCTTAGATTTTTTTTAACTACACAGGAGGCAAATATAAATTCAAATTAGACACAAAATGTTGTAGTTATTGAGGATTATAATAACTACAACATTTCTCCTGTTTTGTTACTACCCCTGAGCAACTGATTGGTTATAATATTTGTCAGTTTATTGATTCATCGGGGGAAGGAAAAAAAACACATGACCCCAGTCTGTAGACAAGTAGTTCTTTATCATGCACCCATCGCCAGCCATATAGATAATAACTGGTATATCTCACACCAGTTATTATCCTCTGAGACTCAAACGTCAGTTCAGTATTAATGATCTGTTTCCATCTGGTTGTGGCTCATTAGGCTCGATGCATCCCACCACAGAGTAAACTGTCGTCTGATGTGGCCTACCTTGCAGCATGCGGCTTTGGGAAATGACAACTAGTCCAGTCTGACTCCCGTAGTCCTCTTATCTCTGATACTGCTGCTGTCATCATGAGGGGGAGGGAGGGAGGGAGACAGCTCAGCTTACAGTCTACAGTATGAAGGCTGGGACAAACTCCCTGGTGAGTCAGTCAGACAAAGCAGGCTCCAAAAAGTTGGACAGTAACTTAATTAGTGACTTATTAAATTATAGTCCAAGGCCATTGATATTCTGCCCTGCAGCTAATGCAATCATATTTTGCATTTCATTTTTTTTTCCTCCATCAGCTTGACTTTTGCTTTGTTCAATTATTTTCAGACCAGCCATCTCTTCCTGTCTTTGGTGGTAATGAAACTCTTCAGGGTTTCCTTGTAGTGTGGTTTCATTCACATGTTTTATGTCTTGTCCAATTATTTGCCATCATTCTGCTTGTGAAAACTTTCTGGAAATTCAGCTTATTCAAGTCATTCATTATGTGTGACTCATTCGAATGATGGCTTTAATAAATAATTTGCTTCATTTAGGTGCACATGCACGTGCATGTGCGCACACACACACATACACACACACACACACAGATTGACAGGATAAACAGGACCAAGTCTGGTAAGGAAAGAATGTCTTTTTTTTCTTCGAAACACAACTGATAAAACTAGCCCCCAAATGCGTGGATGTTTTGCCAATCATTCCTTTATACTGTAGCTCTTTGGAATATACTATTGACGATAATAAACTCATCAAAAACATTTTTTCTAATCATTTATACAGTAGATGCAATTTGTAAAAAACTTGTAATAACTTTAAGTGTAGCCTATTATATTTTATGTTTGTATACATATTGTAAGTTAGGCTACAGTAAGTGCTCAATGAGTGGTACTTTCCAAAAACAAATTAGTCAACACATTAATCCCTAATCACTGTCACTGTCTTGTGGTCATTGCAACATGCTTGTGTGTAGTTTTACTGTCAAGCTTACGTCTTCTGAGATAACATCGTCATACTCATGCTCCAATTCTGCCTCTGAATTGTCTGGTTGATCACTGTGCACAAAAATAATAATCCTCATCATCAGTTGCACACACATCATTAGAATTCCCCACATTTTGAACAGGCACTGCACTAGTAAACAATAATGCTATGAAAAACATCTGGTAAATGATATTATATCTTATATGACTATTGTTTAAAAACATCAAATTAGAGCATACCACTCAAGTCATGCTCTTAATTTAAGCCTAATTTAGCCTAGCTTCCATGTTTATAGTCCACACATGACATAAGACAGATGTTTTGCATTGGGACTAATTAATGGAATGTCAGCATACTTATATCTATGACTTCATTTACACTTCATGCGTCTTGGGTGAATATCGTATATAAAAAAAGAAAGGCGTAAATGCATTTGAAAAGGATTGAAATCTGATTACTGCTGGTGGTTTGAAGGAGGAATGTGCTGTCACCACTTCACTAGCCAACTAGGCGCTGAAGTAACAAAGGAACAAATGTGAAAAAAAACTAGCTAACGTGGGGGCCACACTAGCTGATTACTGTAACTGGAAGAATCCGGTGGTGGTGGTGGTGGTAGTTTGAGTCAGATGTTGAAAAGGCGTCTCTACAAGATGCATTCTATTCTCTATTCTGGAGGTCAGGGAAGGTCTCAGAAATCAGAGTATTGGAGGTATCTGGAGCTGAACTTCACTCTCACTATGTTTAATTTTGCCTTCCCCCAAATCAAGGAGTTAGTTGGAAAACTCCTTTTCAGCCTTGTCAGTCATCATGTTCACTTTCAGCCTGTGTTCCTGCAAGAGGGATGACATTTGGATGCAAGCTCTGACTATTTGAGCCCTGCCTGCTCTTTTGACAACTGTGAGTGTCTGCCTAGGGTCTTCACCAAGCAGGACAGCTTTTCCACCCCACAGGTGCTCTGAATCATCAGGTCCCTCAGAGTTCTTTCCACGCACTCGACATTAAAGCAGTGAACACTAAAGATCTCATCAGATAATCAACTTGCTCTCTTTGATCAGTTTAACCAGGGAGGACTCGGCTTTGATGGCACAGACGGTAAAGGTCTTTCTGTAGCCACCAGGTGAGTTCAAAATGAACTGTTTCATGATCTTATCCTCCTTTGGTGCATGGCCTGCTTGACAGACAGCCTCACAGAGTTCCATCTGTGCATTATTCATCTTAGGTCTAAGTAACTGTACAATTTTTCTTTGTTCCACTTTGTTGAATCTTTCGGACCTGAAGAGTTTTGTCAGCTTTCCCTCCTCTGGGAGTTCTATTGGTTGTGGCATATCATTGTAGTTGGACAGACTACCTCCCCTTTGTGACAGTTCATCCTCAATGGCAAGCAGCACCTGATTTTTGATAAGGTCCATGTCTACATCATCTCTTGGCAGCTCTGCGCATTGGCCTCTTCATGGACAGTCATCAGGGAGCTGGTCCAAGAATCTCTCAAAGACGTCCTTGGGTTCTGAGGGTTGGCAGTAGTGGAGGATGATAGCGAAGGTTTCTCTGACTTTCTTTGAGGATGCGTAGCTTGAGATATCATGCATAGCAGTAATCCACTCTCCATGGCCCTCAAGCAAGCCTACAGTCAGAGCTGTCTCTAAAGTCTTATACTTTGTGGCCTTGTACATCTTGAGGTCCTCATAGCTCTGTGGGTCCCTGACATGAGCCAGGAGCAACTTCAAATAGAATCTCTCTCCCTGGACTGTTGACACATTGCACATCCTTCCTGTCATCCTGGGAATCTCTCCTTCCTCTGGCTGCCTCAGTCTCATTTTCCACTCTTGCTCTTGCTCATTCCAGGTGTAGTGCTCTGGAATCTCCATTTAAAGATACTGTCTTGCCTCAGGGTTGCTCCTGTTGAGTTTGAAGAAGCCCAGCAACGTAGTGTCTTTGGCTGCAGCCAGAGAAGGCCATGCACAGGAGGCCCTGAAGACAATATTCTGCTGGCCTTCTGTGTGGATAGCACGGTTGACCACTTCAGGAAACCTGTCCTGGACCTTATATTCCATTGTTCTCCAGTTAGCATCATGATCATCAATCATCCTGGCATTGATGAACCTGGGCATCTCATCCCTGTTTTGAATGGTGACAGTGCCGATGTCAACTCCCTTACAGACATACTTGTAGAGGTACTTGATGGTATCGCTTCAATCCCCTCATCTGTCTACAGGAGTAAGGAAAATCATTGTTCTTTAAGTCATTGAGGAGTTCATCCAAACCCCTTTTGAAGACTTTGTTGACAATGTCTGGTCTTTCATTGGGCAGCTGTCCTGGGAAGAGGTTATGCAGCACATCCTCACTCTTTGGGTTTGCAGTTATGGTGATGAAGAGATCAAACTTTCTGTGTCCGTTTGCAAGGGCATCCAGATAGTGATTACGTATAGAGGTATCTGGGGCTGCCAGTATGTGAAGCTGGAAGAATGATCCGTTGAACAATCCTGCCCTCCTCAGGCTCTCCAGGCTGGCTTTGCTGAGCAGCCAGGAAATCAATCAGACCTGAATACTGATGGACCCCGTACTTGTCTTGCAGTTCTTTACTAATGTAGTACCTCATCCTTGCTGCTTCTATCTTGCTGTACAGATCACAGAAGAACTTGTGAACAAGTCTCCTGCCTTTAGTAGAGTGTTAAAGGAGTTGGTTCTCTGTTGTAGATGGAACCTGAACCTTGAAGAATTACTTTCTCCCTGGCTTGGTTTCCATGAACCTTCATGATGGGATTGTTGATTCTGAAACCATATCCCCATGTGGCAAAACCAAGGGATAGGCAGCTGGGTCATACCTAGGATGGAGTTCATTGATTCTTGTAGTCTCTCTCTGATTAGGCGCATCAGCACTATTTCTGTACAGCACAATGTCCCTTGGGTCGGTCTGTTCACATGGTGCCACAATAACAACTTCCGTGACATCAGGATTAGGGAGACAATTTTTTGCCCCCTGTGAGCTCTTTGCTTTAAACACCATCCTGAGGTCCTTACTGGGGTTTGCTGTGAAGATGTCTGCTCTTACAGGACCTTACAAAAGGACTGACTGTCTTCAACTCGTCCCGAATCAAGGTCAAAGTGTCTGCGTTAACAACTTCAACGCCCTTTGCCTGATGAAGTCTGTTCTTAAGCTCATTGTCTTGATCAAAGACAAAGATCTGAGAAAATTTTGGCTTGTTTCTGCTGTCTGGAAAGACTGCTGAAGGTGTCAGGTGGGGCTTGAGGGGCTTCGGTCCATGTCCTTTGAACTCCATTATCTTGCCAGAGGCATTCTTAGGAGCCATAGACACCAATCCATTATATTGCCTGATGTTCTCCAAGAACTGCCTGGATTGCTGAGAGTTTCTGTCAAAAAGAGACCTTAGTGTAGGAGGAGGGTCTTTGAATGGCTTGAGGTGGATTCTTCCGTAGTTGCAACAGGCACTGAAGGATTTGTGATCATCATGTGCTTTTGACAACTCCTAAGGGAACATGATAACATTGTGGAAATGCAGACTAAATCCATTTTAGGTGTATGAAATTGAACTGCATTTTTGACTTCTTGTGGAGCTGTCCAGGCTCTTCTGAAGTTTCTACCTTTCTTTCTGGTTCTGCCTGATCTTTTCCACTGCCAACTCGCTGTATGGCATTGACCTGAAAATAGTCAGAATGTTGTCTGAAATTAGATATACATCACCAGGGGCCACATGTTGGTTGCAGGCAGTTAGTGTTAATTGGTATTGTTAATGTTGAACTAAGATATCCAATAATCATTGAGAACTTAATGTTTTACATTTACGCCTGACGATAGCTGTGGCCGGAGCCGTTATGTCTTTGTCCGTCCTTCCCTCCATCTGTCTGTCCGTCCCTCCATCCCATTCTCATGAACACGGTATCTCAGGAACACCTTGAGGGAATTTCTTCAAATTTGGCACAAACATCCACTTGGACTCAAGTATGAACTGATTAGAATTTGGTGTTCAAAGGTCAAGCTCACTGTGACCTCACAAAACACGTTTTTGGCCATAAACTCAAGAATTCATACGCTAATTATGACAAAATTTCACACAAATGTCTACTAGGATAAAATGATGAAGTGATGACATTTTTAACCCAAAAGGCCAAAGGTCAACTTCACTGTGACATAATGTCCTGGCATTTTTTATTGATTTGGACCCCAAGGTACTTGTATGAGTCCAACCTCTTCACTATCTCTCTCTGGATGACAACCAGGGCAGGGGACCTGTTCCTCTGGTAGTCCACCATATGCTCATTGGTTTTGCTGATATAGGCTATGACACACAGACTAAATTGTAACATATGAATGTAGTGGACATCATACATGAAAAGGTTAGGCTTTACATGCAGAATCACATTGTGAACCATGAGGTAGTTGCTAATGAAAACACAATTATATGTTGAAAACAAAAGTGTAAGTGTAATTTCTACATCGTGGACATCAATACACAGAGACTGTGTGCGCTGGAAAAGTAGTTCAGAGTGACACTAGTTTCGGATATCAAAATAAAGGATTACAGTAAAAAGTAAAACGGCTGAGTATTTATTCTTACATTCAAATTGAAATGCAATGATAAAAAACACCATATGTAAAGGCCGGCCCCCTGAACCTTTGTTGGGGCAAATTTGGAGGGGACTGGAGGAAAATGGATTTGAGGAATGATAGGACACACAAACACACAAACCGCTCTCCGATTATAGTAGTAGTAGTAGTTCATGTGTTTGTGTTATGGATAGTTGGCAGCTAACATAAGCTAAACTGCTCTTGCTGTAAGTAAAAAAAAAGTGCTGTCAAAGTGCAAAAGTTTTTCTTTTTCTGATATTTTTGGCAGTTACCGATTCATGTGCATTCCACCACCCTCAAGGTCGGAGTAGAGCTTACTCTCATTTGTATGTAATTAGATTTGTGATCTGGCCAACAGAGATGCATATACAGTATGTGGTAAGTAAAGTAAGTAAAATGATGTTTACAGGTATATTGAGCATTTTTTCTTCAAACATGCATTCCAGAAGTGAAGTACTATAGAAATACTATAGACAACAGAAGTAGTATGATCCCCCCACCAATTGTAGAAAAAGTGGAGTACTTTTTCTACAATTGACCTTCAGTTATGTAAGCTCTCTATCTGTCTAAATCACTCAGCTGAGTGGTAATGAGGATAATTTAACAAGATTCCATAAATTAGTCTGCAGAGGCAATAACTCCTGGCTGGAGAGTCGCAACTCAATCAGTCTCAATCTGGCAATGCTGCTGCTTCAAGTGTCCCAGTTCTTGTTTTCTCTACCTCACATGTGACACTGACCTCATGTTTCCTAATCGATCTGACCCACAATGTACCACCACCATGATGTATTGAGTGTTTTTTTTTCAGCTGTGATCTGGATCAAGTTATACAAATGGAATCTTGTCTCTAAAAACTCCATGGCAGCTTGAATAAGTCAATATTTAAAAATGGAAAGAAAGTCTGGTAGCCAACAGTACCTTGCAGGTACACATCTCAATTCAGTCAAATCTCAAAGGCTCAGACTGTGACCAAAATGTGTTATTATTATTGCTACTCAGCCAGACATAATCTCACCATTATTTCACACTGAGATAGAATGGACTATATCCAAAAAAGTAAGATATGAACTGTAATTGCAAAAGAGAATTCCCCTCAGCACCAGTGTTTTAAGGTCTTTCATCTCATTGTTTTGGTTTTACTGGTTTGTTTCAGTAAAACCTCATATCAGTGTTGTCTCCAGCAGCAGCATGCAAACCCACTGTACACTATCTGCCCAGCAACAAACGACAGACAAAGTCAACTAGTCAACTAGTTGGTGAACATAGTGGAGCATTTACAGTATAACCCACTCAATAAGCCACAGGGGTGACTGTGTCTCACCAGATAGAGCTGGTAACAGACAGAGGTAGGTGCAGGGCAGGGTTGGTGGTTCAATCCCCAGCTCAAGTGTCCTTGAGCAAGACACTGAACCCAAAATTTCTACCAGTGTTTAGGTCAGTGGTGGCCTGCCAGCATTGGTGTCTGAGTGTGTTTGTGAATGTCTGAATGAGAGACAAATGTATGTTAATGCAAGGTGTAAATGCGGTGCAAGTGGCAAATCTGCTAGTTTCCTTCTGAAAGCCTTAGTAGAACTCACTATCATGCTAGTTGCCTATTAACACGCCAAAGTTACTGTAGATTTACAACAGCATGGAGCTTTCAAAAAATAGCCAAGGAATGCAAGGAACACAAGAAACTTCCTTATAAAATATTGTCTTATCTTAAATAGTTATTGTTTTTCACCATTCCCAAAAACTGGGAAAGATCAAACACACAATATGTCTTGTCTCAGTGACAAACAAGGACAGAGAAACTATGAAAGGAAAGCTCTTAGAGTTATGTACATGGACACTATGGACCAGAGAAGAGGTTCAGGTTATTCTGTGTTCTGAAGGAAAACAAAACAAAGAGATTTATTAGGTATGACGTGACTATATGTATTGATTACAGGACATAACATATTACAGTCGCATGCATATGCTGAATATAGGACTAGGCTTATTGATGTATTTAGCTGATGTTGCCTCACCTCCCCACCCTCCACTGGCTATAGCCTTGGACATAGCTACTGTGAGGCAGCAACCAGTGCAGTATGAATATCTACATTAATCATCATCATTAGTAAATGATGAATGGATGGAACATACATTTACATAATCTAAGTCGTATAATCAACTACATTCAGGTTATGGAAGATATGCATGTGCTTGGAGCTGAAAGCCACAGACTGGGTTGTGAAGTCAGAAAGTACTGAGAGACAGATTTACGCAGTGTTGGTGTAGTATTGACATTGGATTTGTTGACAATGGGAAAAACATAGAATATTGCCAGGCTTATCCTATAAGTACAAACCAATATCTGCGTATGACCCCTTGTCACAGGTTGTATGTCTATGACTTGTAAGCTGTTCAACAGAGGAGTGATTTTAGATAAGAAATTAGATTCTGAGTCTGAAAAATATACAAATTTAGTGTAGCAGAACTTCAGTAATGGTAAATGGTAAATGAACTTGCACTTCTATAGTCTTCCGACCACTCATAGCGCTTTACAATACATGTCGTTCACCCCATTCACTCACACATTCTAATACGCATTCACACACACACATACACCAATGGCTATGCCTTCGGGAGCAATTTGGGGTTCAGTAGCTTGCCCAAGGCCACTTCAGCATGTGGACTGGAGGAGCTGGAGATCGAATCGCCGATCTCCCGCTCTACCTCCTGAGCCACAGCCACCCTAATCATTTCACAACCTCTTCCATTCATCTTGTGACCCAATTGGCGTGCCCCACTCTCAGAATGGAAACCACTGGTATAAAGCTTACAACATACAAGATCATGCTAATTCATTCAGAAAGAACATTTGTGTAAAATATATGCCCACATATTGTGTTGAAATTGGGTGATTTGTGAGTACATTTCTTTCCATAAATAGCAGATATGTTGGGTTCCTGTTATTACAAAGGTCAGGCTGCATTCACCTTTTCTTGCCTAACTGAAGGTATTCCATAGCTCTAGGAAAACCTGTAGCGAGGAGTTTCAGTACAGCCTCTGGTCTAAAGATTGGCTGAAACTACTTCACTGGCCTTGGGCTGCTTCATACCGCTAGGCTTTCAACCCACTAATGATTCATACTACTTTCACAGCTCTGGATGGAGGAGGAAATTGCCTTCGTGTATGTCCACATTCATATTCTATTATGTTCTAATTTTAACGAGATGAGCTATAGACCTCACGGCCAGTGGCTAATCAGGTCAATGATTAACCGCAAACAGCCCTGCAACCATTCTGCGATGTGTCGTCATTTCATATTTCAATGAGTTCATCAGCCGCAGTCAGAATATGTCTGCTTTAGTTTGAACTGAGCACTCTGCTGATCAGCATCATGGATGTCTGGATATATTGATTTGTATTACTACACTTGAAAGGATCTTCCATTGGATACATTATTCCAAAGCTATTAGGGCTGTACCCGACTCGGAATTTTGTCAGTTGAATCAGATTTGGCTGTTCAATATGAAGATTCGACTATTCATTCATTTTTTTCATATCATATCATATCAGAAAATCAATTGGCACGAGTTTCAGTGATGATTTCGATCACAGTAACATAGTCAAATGCAGGCGCTTTCAGTTCCCTTCGCCTCACTCCCCATCGCCAGGAGACTAGAGGAGAGCGTGCAGCAAATTTGGAATTCGGATTTTATCTACCTGGGCGGGTCTTAGTCTACCTGGGCGGGCCGCCCAAGTAGAGCCTATGTATGGGAAACGCTGCTTCTCTCTGTTTTATCCTGTCATTGTAAAGCACACCAACTGACAAAAAAACAAAACAAAACGACGAAGAAGAATCTCAGTCGACTAAGGGGTCTCTGACAGATGATTCGACTCAAAACAGAGAATTTTATCCATGAAAGAAAATTCTGTTGCAACCTGGATCTTCTTTTCACTCATATCAGTTATAATAACATAAAAACATCGACTTAATTGCAGATGTGCAACCACACAAGCCATCAGACAGGGCATATAATATCATTGTCATTCATTCTATTGTAAAACTGCTTGCATGAAAAAACTGTGAGTTCAAACTTGGACTGGGGTAGCTCTTCAAAACACAATGAACATCTTAAAAAGAGAACTAATTTTAAAGTTGAACGTTGTTTCCTCTTCATAAAAGACCATTTAACCAAAACCAAAACAGTAGTCATAACTTTACTGTGCGCAAAACCCAGATGACTCTTGGATGTAGCCTATTAAAGACTAGCTTGATAGCTGACAAGGTACAACATGTAAATAACATGTCTGCAGTTGCTGGATGGCACTTATTCCCGCAACTGTTCTGCTGTTCCTTTGACGTGTATCCACATTAATCAAATCCAAGTGATTCTAAACCTCCTTTGAAGAAGTGAGGCCAAGCCATAATGTCCTCTCTCTGAAAATGTAACTGCCTTTCACAGAGCTAGCTAAACAACAGCATACAACCACGTACAAACACACACTCCTCTTCACCTGTTTCTGCCACCCGATTTGGTACACTTTTCACTTCTGATTTAGTCCCAGCAGCTCTAATATGGCTTCTATTAGCACCTGTGCACTGCCTTTCCCTTTTAATATCTCAGCGCAGCAGAGTGGCCAGATCACCCTCTCAAAGTGACCCCACTCTCTGCAGTTTTTTTCCCCCTCTACCTATCACATTGATGAGAATTAGATGCCACTCCTCCAGCCGTGCTTGTCTCCTCTTTAATTGGCGTTTGATATTCTGAGGTTGTCATTTCAAGAGGGAGAACAAGGAGTTGCCATTCATCGTGGCTCCTGTAAAGGGAGAGGGGGGGAAGTGTCACTCAGTCTGATGGCTCTGTAATGTGTTTTGGGTTACAGACACTCCTGAGCCGTCTGTCAGTTAGCTTAGCCCTCCATCTTTTCCCTTATTCAGGGGACTGAGATTTCATTTAGCCACCCCGTCCATCAGCGAAATGCTGTCCTCTTAAACCTTTCACTTATAAGCTGACTGGTTTTCCTGGATGTGCAAAGGTATAAGCGGAAATTTCTGAAATGTTCTCACCCCTGCCTCCCGCCAAACACTCCACATCACTGCCAGCACCGCTCGGATATTAGATCAAAAATAAATTTGAAGTAAACTTTATATTTTCAAGAGCAAGTGAAAGTCCTCAGTGCATGCAGAGTTCCATTTTAGGAAGCCGGGGGGGTGGGGGGGGGTAAACGATTGGAAATCGTTGTTTTTAGTGCTGCGCATGGTTTTTCATGCCACAAGATGGTCATCTGGAAATTGCATTCTGTGAAAATGCAGTGTGAATCCAAATTAAACAGCAAGTAAGTGTGTCATCTTCTCTTTCTATCAAAGCCCAGAGTGATGTTGCCCACTCTTCAAGGCAGACTGTTAAACAGCCATTTGAGCTCTGCTTGAGCTATCAAGCAATTTTATGCAATAAAATGGGCTAGGGAAAGCTTCCACACGGCCATAGCTTGTCCATATTTATATTATTTGTTCCAACATTATCTAAATTTATCTTGAATTAAGAAGCAGTCTGGGCAAGTTCATCTACATAATGCTATTTATTGTCCTCCTCTTTAGCTTCAAGGACTTGCAGAGCCATCTAGTAGTACATCATATGCACAGAAATTACAGTGAAGGTCGGAAAGCACAGAAAATCTCTAAATATGCAAAAGGTAAGAGCTTTCACTTGAGCCTCAGTTAGCATGGTTGTATTGTTTCATCTCAATTGCTCCTTTCTAGCTGTCGGTGTTATGGACCAAAGCTACACGGAGGGTGAGAGTTACTAATATTTATTTTATATGATATGGAGATCACTACCTATTGATCAACAGGTGTCAACAATTATCTTGGGATGATGACTTAATTCTCTTATTATCTCTAGATAACAATCCTTGCCTGAGATAGTGATTTAATTTTGACAGTATCTGATTTCTGTCACTTGATGTCAAGGAATTGACCATTTATAGCAAATGGTTTTACAGTTAGATTTGGTGGGAAAGATTCTGCTGGGAGATCTAAATCCACGTTTACACATACAAACATTACACTGTATAGCATATAAATATAAATATACATATATAGTACAGTATACAGCATACAACAGCCATTCAAAAAAGGAGCCATCAAAGACTGTCCCCCATCAGTAAACTCAAAGGACTCTATGTCGCCCCCCATCTCCTCCTGCTGCTGTACCTAAGTATTGTTCAACCCGTCCTGCTCTACTGCTCCACATGTTTCTTCAACATGCTCTCTGTCACAAACCGGGTCAAACTCATACACATAACCAACACTGCTGCCAAGATAATTGGTCTCCCCACGCCCAACCTCTCAGAGCTCAATTGCAAGACCATCACATGCATTGCAAATACAATAGCACAGGATATCACACAACCACTCAATCGTTACTTCACTGTACTACCCTCTGGGTGGTACAGGTACAGGTCCCTGAGATGCAGAAGGGCTCGCTTTGGCAAAAGCCTGATACCCGCAGCCAAAGCAGCCCTGAACAGGATGACTCGTTGAGGGAACTATGAGTCTTGTTTTCATGTTGTTTTACCTGTCTTTGCTGTGTGCCTTTGTGTTGTACTCATGTATTTCTGTCTGTCATTGATGTGTGATGATGTGTGTAAAGTGTAAAGTTGATTTCTCCTGTACGGTGCTGTGAAAAAGAATTCCCCCTTTGGGACAATAAAGTCTAATCTAATCTAATCTAATCTAGTGAGAAGTGTCAGATTATAATGTGTGTCCTCCCAAGAAGAACGACAGCATCAGTCGTTTCAGCGAGTGCCCCAAAACTACATCGTTCACATTCAAGTCCCAAAGTGCTCCAGCGGCTGAGGGAATTATGACGGGAGCAAAGGAGGGAGTCAGGTGATGTTGTTATAAAGTGAAAAAAGTCCAACAAAAGATAGACTTTAACACGGGACTACTGTTCATTTCCTGTTTCCAACCGACAGCCAAAGTTGGTAAAATTTTAGGTATGTTGGACATTAATGTTAAAAATTGTTGAAATGAAACATAATCCGGGGATCTGCAGAATTGTCGAATCTCAAAGTCATGTCTGGTGACAGAGATGACCCAAAGACTTTTCCCATTATTTGGAGTTCTTGATCTTGTTGCCAGCCCATTTAATTTTCTTATTATCTCTAGATCTAGAACAGTCCTTGCCTGAGATAGCAATTTAATTATTTTTTTAATTTGTCTTCTGGTGTCACAACTTGAGAATATCTCATTTTCTTCACAATCATTGGCTTCTGTCCTTTACGGTCATACAGGTTGGTTTCATCATGGAGTCATCCCACTCAGCTTTAAGAGAAACGGAGCTTTAAGAGAACAGAGCAAGCATACTGTACATGCGAGAGGATAGAGTATGCAGGGCTACACATTACCATTTTTTTTTCAAGATAATGAGATAATTAAGTCATGATCAAGAGATAACATATGATAGGCCTCCAGATATGCCATCTGTTGTCTTGGGTTGACATTTGTAGCACCTCAACAATATAATTTGTTGTCTTGAGAAAATCTGATAATTATGTCATCATCATGAGAAGACAGTTTTTTATGTTGATGTAACAAGATGCATATTCTCAAAATTTGAGCAGATTTTCATTGATTTTGAATTAGCTATCTTCAGTGTGGTGCAGTATTCAATCCCTATGGCAGCTGAGATCAGTCAGTCAGGAGGAGTGTGTTTGATAGGGGTGCACGTCGCTCCTTGGCCAGGTACGGGTACAGGCAGAATAGAAATCACATAGGGAGCTACAGGGAACCTTTTTGTTTCGTTTCCACCATGTTCCTGTCAGCTGTCAGCACTGTAAAAGAGCCCAACGGGACCTGTCAACGTCTGTCAAAAAGTGCACACAGAAAAGAAGCCAATGCCTCACTCAGTTTAGCAGAGAAATTGGAGAGCTACACACATTTGCACCATTAAACTCAAATGACTGCACCTTTCTGCAGGCCAGCACACACACAGAACTTTCTCACACTAACAATACTCAGCCAAGTGTTACACTGGCTTACCATCGCAGGCAACACCGACAGTTTATAATCGAGTCTACAGTTTGACTTGTAAGAAAATACTAATCATTTTAGCTTCATTACACTGCCATCCAATTAGTTTTAGAATTGATTTTTAAATCATTTCAATTACCTACAAGGCATTACACAGCAAAGTCCCAGAGTACCTTGCTGAGCTTTTAGGACCATAGTATCCTTCATGATGTCTGCAATCATCAGAGCAGTGCCTTCTAATTAAACAACTCGGTGTCCTGAGGAATTATGTTCATATTGGATGATTCCACACCTCACAATTTATGTCCAGTGCCAATATTCCGTAGCAATGCGGTAAGTAGTGTGCCCTTATTTAGCAGCCTTTTCTTTTTACCATAACCTGTTACCTAAGTGGTTTAGTTGCCTAACCTTAACCATGCCACTGTTGCCATGTGCAAATATTGTAGAAAGAAAGACTTTTTAAACTTTTTGACCTTTTGTTGTCACTGAACGTCATGAAATGCCCTTACCGATCATTGCATAAACCACAACACTAAAAACTCAGTATTAAGTGCTAAGTATTTACATCAAAACTGGATAAACTGTACATATAGTGTTGCCGTCAATACAAAAGATTTCCTGGACACACAATTGAGAAAAAAACTTGTTTATTCATGTTTGTATTCATGTACACTATACATACTATATTATTGGGCATCCAGTCTTTCCTCCTTGTTAGGCCACAAGACTTCCACATCACACCTGATGTCTTGACTTTCAAGGCACAGAGGGAAAAACCTTTTGGCATGGCACAGCCACAATTTGCAGTTACAATTCATTGCATCCAGCAAAGACAACTGGTTGTACAGTTGGTGATCACAGACCTTCCACCTCCATGCTGAATAAAATTCCTCAATTGGATTGAGGAAGGGTGAGTGGGATGGGAGGAACATTAACATCTGATGGCGGGCAGCAAACCGTCTCCTGACAAGAATGGAGCAGTGAAAATTTACATTGTCCCAAATTATCATGAAATTTGTCAGGCCTCACCACTCCCCTCTCATTCTCAGGGAAGAGAGCATTGTAAAGCCCCCCCTAAGAAATCAATAAGGCGGGCTGTATTGTAAGGTTCAAAGGGGATATAGTGGATTACACCACTGTTGCGCGATGTCCAGTGATGTTCCTGCCACGTCGTCTAATTTTGTTCAGGTTAAATCCGGCCTAGTCAACATACACAAATGTGTGTGGGGTGTCATTTGCATCCAGCCCCATCACCCTCTGCAAAAGAAAGAAAAAACACACAAGTTTACATCAAACCAGTAGTGTAGGATACCACGCCAACACAATTCACTGTAACAGCAGACCTATATCCCACATTTTGTTACATGGTCTGAAAGTGTACTCATACATATTGAAAAGACAAACATTACTGTCTGGCCTTACCTGTGCACATCGTAGCTCCTTCACCCTCTCACTATTCCTTTCAAGTGGAACTCTGTACAGTTGCTTCATTGACACGGCACGCTTCTTCAGCACCCTGTCTATGGTTGAGAGACTCACAGAGGTGATGTTCTGCAAGACGCCATCATCTTGTATAACAGCACTGTGAATCTCTTGAAGTCTAATGAGTTTGCTCTCACCATGTTGACTATTGCCATCTACTGCTCAGGTGTGAAAACTCGGCCTCTGCCACCACAGTGGGGCAGTGGTACAATTCTACAGTAAAAGTGGAAGAAAATATGAATTGACAGTCCATGAAGTATAGAGTACAGTCTTAGATGTTACACCACACAATGACCAAGTTACAGGGATACAGCGCTGTAATGTGTAGTAGTGTGTATGTGACCTGTTGTATACTGTTTTACTTTACTGAGTGTCTACCTAGCATTCCCTTTTTTACCCTGCTTGGTAAACACTTTGCACACCTCCGTTTTTGAAAAGTGCTGTACGAATTAGATATTATTATGATGACTTCTTTTGTGATGCATATTAAGTTGAATGCCTGCACAGACTAATAGCAAGTCAGCTTTTAACTGTGTTAATTCAGCAATTATGTAAAACAAATGCATATACGGGATATCTGAACTGAGGAGCAGCGTTTTGTTAAATGAAAGGAGGAAGCTAAAAGCTCCCTGACACTGAAAAATAATCTAGTTATTTTAATGTATTTTTAAAAAAATATGTTTCCAATAAAAAACAACCAAGTCAGGTTTGATTTATATCTTTTTTAATTCTTGTTATTTAAAATCAGTGACCTGCATTAACCTCTCTTGTTCTAAGTTTTCCCAACTTTTGCCTAATGTATCGCCACAGCCCTACAAAATGAACTCAGCTCACCCCGTCATCAGCAGCAACCACTTATGTTCCAAATGTGTTCATTTAAACTGACATTTACTATTAATTATATAAAACTGGATGTTACAATGATTTTTCATACACAACATAGTGATTCTTGAGTTTATTCAAGTTTACATATGTACTGCTACCACTTGGTGTAGCATCAGCTGGATGTTTCAGCAATTATTCATTACCTTCAGCAATCTATTCCAACCTCTCTGCTTGCTAACTAGTTTTCTTAATGTCAGCAGGTAGTGTTCAGGTGCTACGACTGACTCGGTTTGGTGGGAGGTGTGTCCTGTGCAGTGGGCCAACCATTGCTGGTAGATTATTGGTTATGACAATAAATATCCTTAAGATCAGCCTCACACCAATTTGTAATCCTGCAGATCTTTTTTTATTATTACTATTATGTGTTTTACTAAATCATAATATTTGCACATACCTCCTGGCAACTGCAGAAGTACCCTTTGGGTACATGTACCCCTGGTTGGGAATCACTTCTCTACGATACAATACAAGATACACTTATTTGTTTTAAAGCATCAGCAGTATATATGATACAATAAACAATCAAGGTCATTAAGTTGCTAAAAACTATACAAATCAGCCGAAGTAAGTATTTTCATTGATATCACAGTATTATGCAAAAAAGGTTAAAACAGGCAAAGTAGTGGAATCAATCATCAAAGATGATGATAATAATACAACAGTCAAATGACACACATATACAAACGAAGAAATACATCTTATATAATTGTTAAAGCAGCCTTGCCTACAATAACCTAAAAAGAGGCATCAACCTATCAAAAGAGGCAATCAACATATCAAAATGATAAGATCATCATCATTAAAAAAAGATCCATCTTATGATCTGAAGGCCTCCAGATGAGAAAAACAATGGACAACAAAAACAATATTCTTTCTGACAAGGCAGATTTTTTGGATAAGAGAAAATAAGCTTTTTAGGACTCAAGCAGTCACTCTTTCATTTTGTTGTACATGTACATGTACAGAAGCTATCAATCTTAGATTAGGAAACATCTGTACTGTCACTTACAAATCCCTCACGTCTTTCATAACTAATTATTTTATGAATGCCTAATTAAACTGCAGTACTCCTGGCATGTTGGGTACGCATACACTGTAAAGCATGTTGCAGCACTGTTGGGCAGAGTTTGATTATCTATGCTTCCTGAGCTGCCTCACAGTATGCAAGGCATAGCTATTTAACTTTGCTCTACGCTTCATGCCACAGCAATCAGGTCATGTGCCTAAGCCAATAAGCACACATGTACGTATATTTCATCATTTAATAACTGAGGAGAAGGATTAAGATATCAACCGCATGTCTGCATTTGGTGTATAGCATTGCATGTGCTGCTGTGGATTGGAAATGGTTCAAGATCATGTGTGTCAGCCACTCAGTCTTGCTGGAATAAAATATCTCTTTACTGAGCTTCAGTCAGGACTGCAACACTGAACTTCCCTGTGAACTCAAAAAATATACTGTACACTTCTTCTGTCTTTGTCTATTTGCCTTTGTCTCCAAACTCCCCATCTCCATCAGATCAGCATGATGAAAAAGTGGACTGCCAAGCCACAGGCATTTAACGACATCTGAATAGCTGCCAGCCATTTCATATGAGATTTTCAGACAGCAGAAGAAAAGGCCTGTGATTCCTCAGATTGGGTTGAGCGCTGGATGCCGCCAGTCTCTTCAACATTCTGCCTATTAAACCCTCGGCAGGAGGGATTCCTGGACCCACTGCTCACTTCCAAACAAGACTCGTATCTGTACATACAGCCAGATACTGCAGCACTAATTCTTCTTTCAACTTTTTTATGACAGGCAACTAAATGCATTTCCTTTAGGCTGTGTCTGTGAAGAACACTGTCTCACACACGCCTGTGATGGTTTGACATCAGTTCAAACTCTCTCATCCTCTCCATCTAAATGCTCTGTCTGTCTTCATGTCGAGGCTACACTGTCCTAACTCCCTGCAGCAACACTTCTGTTGCTCCTTGCATGTTTTTTTAAAAGTCAAACAGGCTCAAAATTCTATATTTTTCATCTTAAGATTTTAAGGTTTTTGCTTACAGAAGCACTGAACTTAAGCAAGAAACATCTCAGATAGATTCTTCTGGTAAGGTAAAATACTGTCGGATTTCTCACAGTCCAGCAGGAGTATGGTAAAGTTGCTATGGTAACACAGTTCCTGCAGATGAATCAAACCTTGATTGCAATCCAAACCGTTTTTATAGAATAATTTTTAAAAGTATCTGATGAAAATCAGAGGGAAAGGAGCCAAACTTGACTGAAAAGGAGACACCTGTGTTGTGTTACTCATTCTGCATGTCAACTAAAAAATACTCAGTCTATGCCACTGTTCAGAGTCTCAAAAGTGTTTTACCTTATTTTAATTGGTAAAGCCCACTGTGCATCGGAAATCAGACTTTAAGGAATCTAGAGAATTTCTTAGAGCCTCTTTTTACCAACAAATCCCATAAAAAAGATCTGAACCAACAATGAATGTATCATACTAAATATATTGTGTGTGTGTATCTAAAGCCTGATATCTCTTCTTCCTCTGAGCCACAGAGCTCCATTGTTGTCCAAAAACTACTAAAAACACATCAGTGACTCACACTGTTGCACTGGGTGACATGTTCCTTCATTACTGTGAACACACACACTGTAGTTTATTTTGACTCAATCCCACATACACCGTCCTGCTGCCCCAATTACTCACTATAGAGCACCAGACATGGATTCATCCACCGCTGAAAATAACGCCCAGCAAATGCACTATTTCTTCCTGTTTGAGTAATGTTTGACCAAAACTACAGTGAGCAGCTGTTTTAGGAAATAACTGAACCTATTTTAAAAATGAAGCTATATATTTGTGAGGTGTTTTTAAAGATTTACATCTTCAGAAGGAACCAATGGGCTCAGAGCTGAGAGCCTACCCAGAAGTCAGAGAGTATTGACCAGCATGACTGACCAACACATTGTTGGTTTTTGTTTCTGGCTTTTAATAGGTTTTGACACTATGAAAAATACAGAATGACACCAGCCTTAAGAGTTATAATTGGCAAGTTACTTTGCTTTTGTCCCATGCTCACTAAATGCTCATTTCTATGGTGTATTTTCTGGATGCAAAGCACCTTATGGATCCACAAAGGAACTTTTTGGTTGACTGATGTATTCACTGCAGATGTTCAGTAAACAACTACAATACTTTTCAACTGGAAGTGATATCAGCTCACCGACAAAAAAGCTTGGCAGAAAAAGAACAAGACCTTGATCGAGACAGTTCCATAACTGTCAGGAGTTTACAAACGCAAGGGAAAAAAAAGTAAGGGAAAAATTAACACATCCTAATCAGATGCAAGTTAATCAAGTTTTATAATGTCCCTGATTATCATGTCATGCCACCTCAATATGCAAACATAATTTCAAACTAAATCAATAGACTCAAAGAGTTACAATATTCTAAGCAATAATCTTGCATTGGATTGTTTTCCAACCACTGTGTTGATAGATTAAACTGCCTCCATCAAACAGACATACAAGAGGACAGGAATGGAAGGTTAACTCATTCATTATGACTGACAAATCCCCAAGAAGTTATTCTCAAGAGACACTAAAAGACACTGAAGAGGGAATCCCAATTTTTCTTTCCAATTTTGCAATTTCATAGATACTGTCTTATAGATGACTGTTTCTAAAATGTTTTCATTTCTATAGAAGGACGTCCAATGTATTTTAAAATGCCAGTAATATACCCTGTATACTAATCATGGGGGAAAATAATCAATGTTCCCCATACGTGAAAGTCTATCATTTGTATAACATGGGTCATGTGGTATTATTTCAAGGTAATGCAATAGGTGCACCTATTGGGCTTAATCAATTAGGCTGAGGCGTAGACAATTCTGCCATTTAAGATACCCAATATTGGACTGAATCAAGAACAGTTTTGACACAACTGTACTGTCATTTAAAACTGTTGCTTCAGATAGGGTAGATGGATATTTTGAATGGAGTCGATGGGAACATTTCCATTAAAAAAGAGAAAGAAAAGATGTTGATGATTCAAATAAAATGTCACAAAGGAAGAATTTCTCAGTTATCGTTTAGTTTGGCTCTGTGTTATATACAAAGGATTCTCCTGCTGTTGTCTCCATGTCTTTCCGCATCTAAGAACTAAGTGGACAGGTATTTAGACAACTCTCGGTACAAAGTTCACCAAGAGTTTATTTACTGCTCACCTCCTCTTTGTTTGTTCCAACCAAAGCAGAGACAGAAAATACACTGCTGTGTGTGTCCCAGATGACGTTGCACATTATTACTTTTTAAATTAAAGCCATATATCTCTCTTTGGAAATGTTTTGAACAGTCAATGTAAGTGAAGTTAAAAAGTCAATCTAAATATTTTTTGGTCGGATTGTTTTAAATCCCCTGAGGATGCTGTCTACTGTCTGAAGCTGTGAAATAAACAAAAATGTCTACCATCTGTTGGCTTCATTTGTATTGTATATCATGACACAATAAAGCTGTAAATTGGAGAAAAAATCCACCTTTTGTAGTCTGTAAGACATCAGTCTGTGAGTTAGGGCTTTGCTTTGTTGGTCTCTCCACATTTCTTTAACCTGAGTTTCCTAAGTTACTCTAAAGACCTCATTACATTAATGTAAACTGGTGATTATGTGCTCACAGAAAGTTGCATTATCAGGGTGAGCTGTACGAGCCTCCTACAGCTTTCCAGATAAACATGATTTTTACATGAATCATTTCACTTGACTGAAAGTAAACATAAAAAGTAGCCCCCAGCAGTAGCCATATTGGCTAACTGCATAGGGATCTACATCCAGGTCAACTTGCCGGCTGACGTAACCACGCTGCATATTCATCCGCCCACCAGTTTGTTTACATGTGTGAGGCTGACTTTCACTGCGGTTATACTGTCTTCTAAGGAAACTCAAAAAGCTAAATGCAATGGCTGATTATCCAATGGACTATAATGAGGGCCATCGTGAGTTATGTCACTTTGATGGTCGACAGTATTTATTTAAGCCGGCGTACACAGATAAGGAGTTAAATTAAATGGAAGGGGAAAGGTGAAGAATGGAGGCAGAGGCAGAAAGGCAACATAGCTCAAGATGTGACCACGGGTGAGAGTGATCACAGCTGTGTAATCAAGCTGCAAGAAGTGAATTTGCGTTGATCAACGTTGCCATCATGCAGACTTAGTTTCACCTCTCCAAAATCAACGGGAAATAAAGACTGGGGTCAGCTGGACCAAACACTCAGCTCTCCATACAGTAAGAAAAAAAGCAACACGGTATTGCAATATGTGTGACCCATCAGCAATAAACACAAGTATGTGGTTATACATTTTCCTAGACCCACTATGATCCAACATTACATTGGTAGCTGTAGTAGACAGAAAAAGCAGACAAGTTTGTCCTGGATGTAGATCCCTGTGCAGTTAGCCATTCTGTGTTAACTTTGGGCCAGACTCAGAGACAAGTGTTTGAAAAGATTGATGTTAAAATCATGTTTGTCTGGAAAGCTGCTCATGCAGTTTTGCCCCGAAATACATTGTTTTGCTCTAGTCCTTGTTTCCATGAATCAATGGAGGTGGCAAGTGCAAAGTTAGCACCACTCACAGAACCACAATAGCCAAATTTATGGGAAATACATCTGGTCCTTTAGGATAGGAAAATGAGGCTGCTAAAAAGACAAAGGCTCGGCAATCTGCAATGAGTAGGTGTGTGAGTCAGCAGACACGCGAACCAAGCTAATGTCATGAAGTCAGAGGAGACAGGAGAACAAACGTAACAGTGAGGAAGGAGCCCACATCTGGTAAATGTATGCAGTGCTGTTTAGATAAGGATACTACAGGTGGAACAAAGTGTGAACATATGGAAAATGTTTCATCAATTTCATCACTGACAGGAAAAAAAGGAAAAAATAAACTACTGGAACACTTTATTGAAATGTTTTTGAATGTGTGTTTGAATGTAGACACCATTTTAGCCAGTTTCCCAGGACATGTTGCAAGTCAACTCACTTTTACAGCACTTTGTGGTTTTGCAGTCTGAATTCAAAATGAGTTTAAATGTGTCCAATGTAAGTTTATTAAACATAAAATTATACTTAAAAACTTTGTTGTGGCAGTCATTAGAGCTTCCACTTTCATGGCATATATAGACAGGAGTTACATCCAGCAATGCATAAGAAATACTCAGTGAAAACAAACAGATTAAAAACCATTCTAAAAACACCCAGGTTAAAATGAAGATGATGTGATTATGTTTGGTTGGTGAGGTTAAAAGCCTAAGCGCCGTATTTTGAACACATAAATGATTATTGATTGGTTCCTGGCTGAGACAGCACAGCACAGGTGCACTTGCAACAGATCCAATCAGCCCAGTATCCCTTTGAATTACGTCCATAATGGGTGACTCTGCACCTCACGTTTTGACATCCAATGACAACGTTCAGTTCAAGTGCAGGAATAAGTGTGCACCAAAGGGCTGTGGTGAGAAAGGCTGTGGTGGATGGATAATGATAAATAAATAAATAATAAATGACAGGATTTGGGGTAATTTCCATCACACCAGCTCCTCTCATCCTTTTTTAACACTTTCAAAGCAGTGTCCAGTTTAATAGTTAAATGAGTCGATAGGAGAGTCCAGGCTGGCTTTTGGGGAAGCAAAAGTATAGCCTACACTATCCCAATTATTGATAATTTATTATATTGTATACTGCTGATATATAGGCCTATATTGGCTCTATACTGATATCTGACATGAATATGAATATAAATTTAAAATTTCAATATACAACATCCCAAATATGCTTTCAAGATACTGAATTTATATTTCAGGAGAGACTTAAACTGCTGTCAGTGTGTACATAATATGCATAAAGATATTTCAGAAAACAATTAGGCCTACATCTAATAACATGTTTCCTTATTGCTGTAGATTATATATTTATTTATTATTCACTATTAAACAGGTTGCATTCAGTTAGTCATACAACCTCGTCTGTAATTGCTGTGACAAAAGCAACCTGGTCACTTACGTGCGCTGAGAACTCTCAGTAATAGTCCTGCTGACAGACAGAATATATTTTGACTATCCAGAGGAAACAGGGTTTGGAGATTTTCTCAAAGTAAAAAAGTTTGCCGCTATAGTAAAGATCTCACTGTATAAGCTTACATCTGTGTGGAACAACATGCAAAGTACAGAAGGTCAGTTACCTTTAGATTCCGGTGTGTCCGAAGATTTTAATAATTAATGAATGATGCATAATTTTACAGCAGATGCAACACACATATTCTTGCTGCTGACGACTAATGGTGTTTAACTGAAAGAGATCATAATTGATAATAATCAGCCCTTTTTATTTTGATGCGCATCTAAATCTGCACCACATGATAAGGCCTACCAAAGTGAAAGCGACAAAAGTCAGCTGAAAGTTTTTAATTTTTATTTTGGAGAGTGTGCACCTCAGCCATCAAGCCATGAAAGTTGTGTTTTGAGCAGACTGAATCACAAGTAAACATCTTATTAGATGTAGACATGGAGGGCGTGTCCGCAACCTGCATGAATCATTATGTTATTTACTGTCTCTCTCTCTTTCTCTTTCAGCCATCGTGCGCCCCTTCATGATGCCCCTAGAATTTGCCCATACAGTACTGCCTATGCCAGCAGCCAGCCCTGACCATAACTAAGTGTTTTAGTTGTTTAGTAGTAATTTCAACTGTACCTCAACCAAAGAGAAATATGGTGGTTATGGCAAATAAACTAACCATAACAATACATCAGTTGCCATAGGCAGGTATTGTAACACTATCATCTTTTGTGAGATCAGGTTGAATAGGCTTTACGAACAAGAGTGGTCACAGCAGTCTGTTCAAAATGTTCCATATACAAGTTAGCTACAATGGGGGAGATGGTACGTTCTGTTGGTACATGAAAAACTAGTAAGTGCAGTTTAGATTATTTTGTCAAACTACTGTTGCCAAGGTCAAGAATATACTTTCACACTCAAATGGAAAACAGTACAATTGACGGCAGCCTGTAATGTAGGAAAGATATGTAGTTATCATGAAGTTAAAAAAATCTTTCATATCTGTAGAGTCGAAGCTGTAACAAAGCAATTTATTACAGAAACAGACATATTCTGTGGATGTGGAGTTTTAAAAGTATCTTAGGTTTTAGAAAATATGCAGGTGAGTTATCTGCTGATTGTTAGCCTTTTTTCTCAGTAACGCAACACTTTATTAGAGCTACATGAGTTTGGACTGTGGGACTGAGGCACCCAGAGGACACACAAACTCCACGCAATAAGAACCAGTTGTCTTTCTCATTATTCACTGTAAATTATTTCACCTAATCTTTGCTCTAAGGGGACTTTTTTCCCCATTTACATTTACATTTTCTGAACTGTGGACAGTGGGCAGGTTAAAGTGGCTTGTTTCCTGCCCTTACTCCGTCCTGATGAAGATTTAATTGAGCTGAAGATCTCACCTTGTGAAATGAAGGCATTTTATTAGTCTCCAGTGAACAGCATTCCCATTTTGTCACTGTTTATCAGCTAACCAGGTGAAAGAGTAATTTTTTATTTCATAGCGACTTTAATGTTTTCATTACAACAGAGTACCAGTATAATGGATTGATGTCTAATTTTTTTTTTTTTTTTTTGAGTTAGGAGGAAAGATTTTATTTCTAAATCTGGTTTTTCATGCATCCTGCATGCTGATGTCATTGTGACAGATAAGGGAGCAACTTGTTATCAGATGGTAGATCCGTACAACAACACAACCAAGGAATGTCTGCTTGAGTATTTCAGCAGTGTTGCTCAGACATCAAACCACTGTACATGTGTCCTCTGATATCCAATCTTCACTGTAATGACAGTTCCACTATAATAATAACCCTCTGTAGTGTAACAGCAGGTTGTGGAACGGATGAGAGCTCTGGGATCATTTCTAATGTGCATCCCCTTTTAGGGTCACATACACTCACCTACTGTATGCCTATAGGCTCTTGTATTGTATCAATACATTAAAAAGACATATACACCATTTGTAAATGGTGGTATCTGGTCCTAAAGAAATTGTTTGACAATTTGGGAAATATGCTAATTTGCTTTCTTGCTGAGAGTGAAATGAGAAGGTCTGTATACCACTCTCATGTCTGTACAGTAAATATGTTGCTGGAGCCAGCAGTAGATTAGCTTAGTGTAGCAGCAAGACTGGAAACAGGAACCAGAACCGGCTGGCTCTGTCCAAAGGTGGTCAACCTACCAGGACATCTAATGCTCACTAATTAACATGTTATTTCTTGTTTGTTTAATCTCTACAAAAAACAATGTCCTTGAGTCTCCTCTGGCTGCCTGGCACCTGCTCTAAGCCTAGAAAGAGTCTGGGAGCTTAAGAGGTGCTGGTAGGTGGATTTTGTTGCCTTTGGACATGGCCAGGCTAGCGGTTTCCCCCAGTTTCCCTGTTTTGTTCTAAACTTAGTTTAGTTTATCTTAAACTATATTATATTACATCATTTTATCAATCCCCAGAGGGGAACTAGTCTCTTCGCTTGCAGGTTCATATGATTGGTAGGTGGGGTCGTCCACCTAAGCTGACGCAGATTTTTTGTGGTCCTAACTTTGAAGCTACACTAGATGTTATGTATTGAGCAACAAGTTGCAAGGAACATACTAAGCATTGGGAATTCAGTGGTGGCGAAGTGCATTATGCTGTAGGAGTGATTTGAGAAGATCCTATGGCCATTTGAAATGCTTTTTTGGCATACCTCTGGGTCAATACTGAGATCCAATGGGACTTGTTATGACTCCAAGCTGACTACAGCTCACTAACTCTTCAGAGCCACCTTTAAATCTACCTACAAAGATTGTATTGATACTGTATTCTATACTCAAAAGATGTGCAGTATTGCTTGTAAAAGTTGTAGCTTGGTTTTCTGGGCCCATTTTGTTACAAAACTTGCTCTCCATGACAGAAGTGACTCATATGACTCTTTTCTGATCCACCAGTGCCATGGTTAATGTTTTGGTTAGGTTTAAGCATAAAAACTACTTGGGCAAGTTTAGTGAATGATCATGGTGATGGTTAAAAGAAACTCATGGTCTCCAGTGTTTTATCATGCATTGGAGACTGCAAATTTAATAAAAAAGTGTGTTACAAGCTAGGGTTGTGGAGTTTGAAATAGGCTACATAGTCAGAAAGCCAGGATATCTCAACCTCTGTTGCTTCCTCTACTTCCTCCAACCTTATGGAAGTGCAATAATTCCCTGAAGAACCCCTTTAATGAAGATTTCAGTGATGCTGGTTACTTTTACCAGTTATAACAAATATAATCTTACCACCACTTTAGGCTGATGGTAACATGTAACTAGTGTTCAGTCTTTCATCAGGACATGGAGTGAAGCTTGGTGCAAAAGCAAAAGTTCCCACTCTTCTTCACATCTATCCCAACCTGCATCTTACCAACCCTTACCAGCTCGAGAGGCTTTTAATGTTGAGAGATTAATGCACCCTCCCCACTGCTGAAGGGCTGTAAGAAGTCTCAGGGTGCCCATTAATCCACCATCATGAGTCACCTGTAAAATAACCACAAATAACTGTCTCCTAAGTGAGGAGCCAGGAACTTACGCAAAAACTGGCAATATTCTATCTCTTCAGTCATTTCAGTAATCATGCTTTTGTCCCTTTTGCTTTGGCACAACTGCACAGACACTCAAACACATATATACCCTTCACCAGCTCAGTGGAGCTGAATTGCCATGGCAACGCAGAGCTAAAGAGATTTCCAAGTAGCAGTACTATGGCAGGAATTCAAAGAGGAGACATCTATACATACAAACATCTTTTGGACAGGCACAATGAGATGCTAAATGAGGTTGCCCAAGGTTCCAATAAAACTCGAGGCAAAAGAGAAAGTGTTTGTTTTAACGACAAAAGACAGCATGTGCCATTATACGTGAATTTGATTAAGTCTTTGTAATTTAAAGTTAACTGAAGTGAACAGCAGGCGTGCTGATTACACCGTGAGTTACCTATTGTTTAGTAACAAGATGATGTCATGTGATAAAAGCTGGTTCATGCAACCCATTGTATAGAGAAATTATCTGTTACACAATGCTAGATTATTTTCTACCACAGAGGACTGTCCTGCAAGTAAAGAGTCATTGCCAGAATTAATTCCAGCTCAGAACAGTACAGTGTGAGGTTGGAGATAGTAATCAGAAGGCGGCTGCTAACACATCCACAGTGCCTTCCAGTAACATGTTTCTGCAGCCCACAGTCACATGTTATTCCAGCCAGCATCTCTTCATGTTAGTCCAGGCAGCTGCACAGTGGGATGTGGTGTGTTCAAAATTGGCTTTTGGGATAATTTTGGTGGCTAGGGAGCTAACACCAAGACTGGGTTTCATCAAAATCACACCCCTGTCAAAGTAATGGTCTCATCATGATATGACCAAGACCAGGAATCGAGAGAAGAAAATAATAGAAAATCCCAGCTGACATTGGGCGAGAGGCAGGGTACACCCTCAACAGGTCACCAGTCAGTCATACAGAGACAAACTGACACATAGAGACAGACAACCATTCACAGTCATTTGCATGTCTTTGGAGACGGAGTACCTGGAGAAAACCTATGCAGGGACGGGTAGAACATGCAACATGCGAACTCCGGGGCCAGTGGGTTTGAACCATAGACTGTATATAAAGATGGGCGACATGACAGCTCCACAAAGTGAAGCCAAAACATCTCGATTGCCCCCTGGTGGCTGGCTGCATATAGGTCATAAACCCCACCCCCTCCACGTTAGCAGATGGGACATGGCCAAACTAAAAAAATACACATCAAATACATTTCTAAAGATGGTTTCTGTCATTTTAGGTAGTTCTTATCACGCTGCTGTTTGTTCAAGCGTTAATTTTTCTGATAAGTTTGGTTTTAATTAGTTATTTGATGCTATAAAAACGGGGTGTGACATCATGACTGACAGCTGTCAATCACAGTGAAGCAGTTGCGGAGGCAACTGCAGACGTATTTTCGGGAATTGAATGTAGAGTAGGAACGTGGAGAGGAAATGTAACTTTAACTTAACCATATTAGTTTAGTGTATTTAGCATGCTAACATTTATACCAAAGTATTGGACAAATTGAAAGTTTGACCTCATGATGGGTCACCAAAGTGATTACTGTTCATTCTGTGGGGAACATGATTGTCTCTACCAAATTTAATGGCAATCCAGCCCATATTTACCGAGATACTTCACTCTGAACCATTGTGGTGAACTGACTGACCAATTGACCAACAAACAGTGCCATCCATAGAGTTTCACTGCTAGTGTGTGTAACCCCTGTATTCTGCTCAGTGGCAACAGGGAAATGATCATTGGACCAGTGTGTAGGTTCGTAGGGAGAGGTTGAGGATGAGTACAGGACCAAAATAAGTACCTGGAGCCAGAGGGTATATTCTTTCTTTTAGAAATTTAAGCTGGCATCACTATCATTCACTAAACAAAAGAAGGTGCATTCACTTAGGTTCCAGGAGTCTTAAACATAAACCATACTCATACAGTCCAGTAAAATAAAATCGTTTTATGGAACATTTTCTCTACTGGGTTACATGTGGCTTAACATTCAGTTGTCTTATCAGTCCACGATTTAGATAGCAAAAGATCATCCTACAATACTTGCCCCAAGTAACTGAAACACAGTGGCTACACTACCATGCATTACTGCCTTGACCACAGTCGGAATAAAATCAAATGCATTCTGCCCGTGTAAACACATACTCTGAGTTATTGCCATTGTGCTCGTAGTTGTATAACTGCAGTATTAAGCTATCTGGACTACTTCAAACGCAGTTACATTAGTTAAGGGCATCAAAAAGGCCCAGCAGAGGATGTACTTCCTGCGCCAGGTCAGGAAGTTCAACCTGCCTCAGGAGCTGCTGATCCAGTTCTACTTTGCAATAATCCAGTCGGTTCTCTGCACATCCATCACTGGTCTGGTTTGAATCAGCCACCAAACAGGACAGGAACAGACAGCCAGGACTGCAGAGAAAATCCTCGGTGCCAACCTACCTTCCATTTAGGACTTCTACATGTCCAGAGTCAGGAAACAGGCAGGAAACATCCCTGCAGATCCATCTCACCTGGACCCAACCTGTTCCAACTTCTCCCCTCTGGTAGGCACTACAGAGCTCTGTACACCAAAAAAACCAGACACAAGAACAGTTTCCTCCCACAGGCTGTCCCCCTGATGAACAGTTAAAATCAGTCATATAGCACCGATAACCCTGTAACACCAAAACATCCACTTGCTCCCTTATAGATTATATGATTGCAGTTTGCACGCTGTATGTTGTATTTATTTATTTTGTAGTGGGCCTATATAGACATGTATACATGCACATACTGTACATAATCATCCAGTCCATGCATAGTCCTTTGCACTACTTACATTGTTTACAACTTACAATAACATTTGACTTGTCTATAGACTATTTTGTTTCATTTTTGTTGTTGGTTATTGGTGCTTTTTGGTTTTTACACACACACACAGACACACACACACACACATATATATATATATGTATGTATATATATATATGTATGTATATGTATATTAATTCAAATTCCTTGTATGTGTACACATACTTGACCAATAAAGCTGATTCTGATTCTGATTAAGCTACATAAAACCCATTCATCCAGTGATTAGTTTCCACTGCAGTTTGTGGCACACTGAAGGCAGTCCTGGTGCTAGATGACACACACCAACGATTTTCCAATGGGACTATCCACTGTGTTTATTCCACTGGTTGTTTGTTAGTTTTTATTTATAGATATGCTCTAGGCTACAAACTTCCTGTGTTTAAACAGCACTAAGTGGTCATTTAGCAGCTGGCGCACCTTTCTTTGTGAAATCTTCTCATACTTCCTACTGTGTTGAAGCTATAATTTTAAAAATAGCAAAAATGTATCTTAACAAGATATATATATATATATATATATATATATATATATATATATATATATTGACAAACAGTCAGAACATGCAAACCAAACCAAAAAAATAATAATTTCCCTGTCCTAAGATCTTTTCCATGCACACTTTAAAACTCACTTTAAAACACTGAAGAAACCTGGTTACATATGTACCTTTCCATATATAATCAAGGTTCTGCAGAAATCTACTTGTGTCAGGGAACTCTTAATCTCTTGAACCTGAAAAAGGAAACATCTCTGTAATCAGGTTAATGACAAAAATGGTGAGTAATCACATTACTTAGTAGTAGTAGTAGTAGTAATGCAGTAAATGCACCAACTGCTGCGAAATATGCTCTAAAAGAAAGTGTTAAATCCCAAAAATATGAAACTGAAAGTGTTCTCAAAACCTTCCATAAGAAGCTGGAACCACCAGCTTTAGATCTTTTTCCTCACGGGTCATTTTGTATAAAGCTTATGGGCAGGGTAGAGGCTGAAACGCTGATGTCATCTTAAATGAACAGTGGGCATTGAATTTCAAACATTTTGAAGCTGTCAACTTCTGACTTCATTTGCAGTCACCAGCTGTGACAAGTGTGTGAAGTAGCCTGGTTTAATATTAAGCTGAAAGGGAAATCATTAATTCAAGCACCGGTGGTGGTCTTTGAATTGTATTTGAATTATGTTTGATGTGAGAAGAAATTACACAGGACTCTCCTTCCTTCCAAAGACTGATTCTTGAAGTAATATTGCAGCAAAATACAATGAAACAAGGTTTAAAGTCTATAGTTACGATTCCTGTCCTGTGAGGTCATGAAGAAAAAAAACTGGATGGATGAAAGAGATGTAGAGACAACTTTCCTGTTCCTAGGTGGGCAAAACAATGTCCTGCTTTTAAAATCCTCCTTTAGTAAAAGTACAGAAGTATTATCAGCAAAATATAAAATATATAAAAAAGTAAAAGTTTCTCTCTTCTGCTGTGACTAAGATATTATTTATATGTCATTATTAGATCGTTAATACTCATGCATCAATGTATAATTTCACTGTTGGAGCTGCTCAAGGTGGAGCTAGTTTGAACTGCTTTATGTACAGTTAGTTTAGTCCAGTGGTTCCCAACCTAGGGGTCAGGCTCCTCCAAAGAGTCACAAGATAAATCTGAGGGGTCCTGAGATGATTAATGGGAGAGGAAAGAAGAAAAAACTAAGATCTACGACACATTTGTTTTCATTGTTTGGACTTTTGTCTAATCTTCTAATCTTTTTGGTGAAATATTTGATCATTTTACCTCTTTGAGCCTCAAACACTTACTTAAATGAAACCATGTGAGAAGTTTAGAGAAGAAATGTCTGTATGGTGGAACACAAGCCAAAAGATTAAAGATTTCCAACCACTGGTTTAATCTTTAACAATGTGTTGTATTTTGTAAGCTTATTTCTTTATGTTTTCCTTTATGTAAAATCTTAATCTGAAAAGTAACTAGTAACTATATATGTCAGATAAATGTAGTGGAGTAAACTTAGCATAAAATGGAAATTCTCAAGTAAAGTACAAGTACCTCAAAATATTACTTAAGTACAGTATTTGAGTAAATGTACTTGGTTATGTACTTGGTTACTTTCCATTACTGCCTACAGATGTTATGTTAATATGGTAACAGCTATTTAATTATTAACATGCTAATGTTTAAGGTAACATTTAAAGTTAGCGTGGTAACATTTTAATATTAAGATGATGGCTTATAAGTCAAATTTAACTATATGAACACTGTTAATGGTTTGCAGTCTTATTTCTGATCAGCATGATAAAGCCCACATCAGTCAAAGCTCAATGATTTGATGAAAGAGATAATATCTGAGCTATTTCACAGGCCAGAACTTTCAACAAATTTTCAATGACAAGAAATAAAATAACACAGCCAAACATTTTGATTACTTACATTAATTTATTCCCAAATTAATAAAAAGATAACATGCAGTCCAAGAAAACAAATCAAAACAGAGCCCTGTGGCTCCACTGGACCTGCTGGCTCCCCAGAGAACAGCGCTTAAAAAACACTGGCCCATGGCCGAACCTAATTGCAACCCCTGCTCTCAAACATAAGAGAAAACAAACACTAGCTGATTACTTTAATGTATATTCATTCATAAGTATTCATCTTTCCAAGTGGAGCAGTCAGTGAGGCCCAAGGGCCATTAATCCTAATCTTTTTAAAGGATTATAGTAGCTGGCATATTGACAGGCAACAGCTTCAACAGACATCAAAACACTGTAGAAGTGGCACATAAGCTTCAACTCTCTCTCTCTCTCTCTCTCTCTCTCTCTCTCTCACACACACACACACACACACACACACACAGATTCGTAGTACTATACCTTTACAGCACACTCTATAATTTTTCACTTTGGTCCAGAGGTAAAAAGTCAGTCTTAACTCTGATGCAAATCCCCTGAACTCATTATGCACGGAGAAGCAGAAGAATCACAAGATTTGATAAAAGAGAGAAGATGTGTTGCTGAGAATAATGGAGACTTTGATCCTGAGACTAAATTAAAAACAACTGTATCCAAACTTTGAATTGGCAGTGTTAAACTCGCCATCCACCCAAGGCACTATGGATAACCCTTATAAAAGTCTCATGTTGAAACTTCAGTGTTTAATTAGTGTGTAAGTTCAATTCTGATACAAGTACTTATATGTCTATCGCTGGGGGGAATTTTGTTTTCTCTCACCACCCTCCACAGGCAATTCAGGGCCTGGAGCTGACAGGAAGCAGTTTGTTGCTATAGGATACTTCAGAAGGAGGGATGCTTGCTGCCTGAAATGTGCAATTCCCAGTCTCAGAGAAACAGTGTCTGATATCTAAATGTTCACTACGAGTCCGATGAGTCATCCACAGAATCGAAAGCAGGGTGTCCATTAGGAGTTCACAGTAGAATGTAATTTGTGTCAACACCACACACACACACACACACACACACACACACACACACACACACACACACTGTACATTCAAGCAAGCGAGATAATTGAGATATATTAAGTCAGCTGCTCGCTGCACAAAGAGGATCTTCCTGATTTTCCTCTCAAAGTGAGTTCTGCTGCAGGGCTTATTTAAATTAAGCCATCAGCAGGCGGTCATTTATGTACATTATATATTACAGATATTTAGTCTACTAAATAAAATAACATTATAATGGCGAGATAAAACATATTACATAACATTTTAGCAGTTTTTCCTAATTTACTGAATGTTTTCCATTAGTAATTTGAAGAGTAGCTGTCTCACTTCCAAAATAATTTGATTTATGTAACTTAATCTATGTCTACACAGCTTTACTGTGCAGTATTCTGCATTGAGTTGCATATCATATAATGTGTTTGTAACCCACTCCTAGGTAAGTGCACCTCACTCCAGGTTCGGATAATAATTGGTCATAAACACAACACAAGTGAATTCAGTTAACTGCAACTTTAGTTTGCTTCTGAATAGCAAAACAATGCAACTTGCATCACACGTACATGAATATGAAAAATAAAAACTGGGTCCTTTAAACCAAATAAAATTGTCCTTAGTTGTATCAGTTGTCCTTATGTGGGATTTCTCCACAGTTTCAAGTAACTCAGAGTCTGAGGAGCCAGAGTGCACTCTTTAAGTATAATGTGTGTTCAAGGTGGTACCAATCCAGGTGACTGGCACGATCCTATCACAAGGCAGATAGTTCATCTGGCTGTTTCAGTGGCAATGTAGATCCGGGTTCCTGGAAATCAAGCTGGGAGGCTCGCCATCTACTGGAACTGTTGGATCTTTTTCACTGGATCTTGTCTCTCAATAAAAAGACCTGACCTGCATTTACAAACAGGCTTATAGTCTTTGCTCTGCTTTCCTTTATAATTCATCTTACGTTTCTCTTATGTTGTACACCGTCCTAGCAGATAATACCAACATCAAAGTAAGCACTGACTGAATGCAAATACTTAATATATTGAAGATCATTTGTTACTCTCTTGTTACTTCCAGATCCTCAGATTATATTAGAATTATTCTGTTCTAACAAATTATGCTTAGCATATATCGACACAATACAAATGTCAGATATGAAATTACAATTAAACTGTTTCAGCTCAGCCAATATTTGAGTAAGCAATAAAACACATACTGTATATCTTAAACATTAAACATTTAACCTACAAACCTTACTTTCTCAGTGAAGCAAAATTGTATGTTTCTGTAGAAACAGAACCTGTTTCACCAGTTGAATTAACACAATAATTTTGCCAAATGCTCTTAGCAATAACAGTAAAACTAAAATTCGTAGTACACTATTTCTTATTAAAAATACTGCTCAACAAATCACTTAATCATGTCAAGCAACATGAGAAGTAAGTGATTAAGAACTCCACGTTAGCAGAAATTCCAGTTTTTTTCTTTTAGTAACATGTTGACTATTACTATGAAACTTACATTTTAAGCATCAAATACGTTTCCCTTTAGACACTTAATATTCACAAACCACAGTGAAATGCAAGAATGAGCTTTACATGGAAATAACTTTGTTGCTAACACACAACAAAAACACCAAAACAGAACTGAGAAGCTCGCTTACCGAGGCATGTGAAGTGCAACTGATTAAGGTGAAACGCAAGCTATGACTATAAAACTATGGATCTATGAGACCGAATGCTGACCGTCACCACGGTCACGAGTTGAAATGCACTGATCTCAACCACTTGGTTTCTGAGGATTTACCACTTTAGGCAAAAATGAGGGATTCGGCCAGAGAGACATGCCTGTGTTGTCAGCCTTCCATCTCAAACGTTCCTTACTTATAGACAGAGCCTGTAATTCACTCACTCTCTTGGCAGAACATATAGCCAAGAGGAAAGCTGTTTTGTGAGACAGAAAGTAAGGTTGGACTGCTCTATGGGTTCATTAGGAGCTCAAGTCAGGGATCTTAATACCAAAGGGAGATCCCACGATGGAGCCCTGAGAGCCCTGCCCAGTCACAGGCGGTACGATCCTTTAATGAACTGAGACACTAAGGGATGTCTCCCCACTGAAACAGCCCTCACTGCCTCATGGAAGAGAGATATAGTGGCAGTGTACACCTTAATAGTGCTAGTCGCTCTTCCTGGGTCCAAGAGTGACTGAAGAAAGCGGAGAATCAGCTCGATGGGGCAAGTGACTGGATCTTCCTGCCTATCGCGACACCACGCAGAGAACACCTTCCACTTCTGGTCATAGTTTGCATGAGTGGAGGGACCTCTGGCATTGCCTATGGTCTTCAGGACAGCCTCATCTAACCCATGAGAGAGGGACACAGAAGGGGCCAAGCCCAGAGCTGCAGGACGGCAGGCTTGGGGTGCCATATCTGACCCCCTGCCTGGGAGAGAAGGTCCACCCTGACTGGCAGGGCCCAAGGTTGACCACGGACGAAGTGCAGGAGCGTCGGAAACCAATGCCTCTTTGGCCAGCGGGGGCTATTAACAGCACCTTGTAATGGCCCAAAGCGATCCTGTTGAGTACCTGGAGAATTAGAGGAAACGGAGGAAAAGCGTACAACAATCCTTCCGGCCAATCTTGAGACAGGGAGACAGGGGACAACCCTGACCCCTCAGGGAGAACCACATCTTGCAATGGGTTGTCTCAGGACAGGAGGTCTGCAGCCCGATTTAAAACCCCTGGGGCCATATTCACAAACATTCTGAAAATACTCTCAGAGAGCTCTTAACTTAGCCTAAAAATTTCTAGCAAGGAGTCCGACCTTAGAAGTGATTTAGGAAAATTCTCAGAGCAACTCTGAGCAAGGAAGGGACAGAAACTTTTACCTTAGTGAAGAGGTGTGGTTGACCCCATTGCTAGGTATGACGCATTCTTTTAAAAGGTGTGATTGGTTGATCAAAAAAAGAAATACAAATACACTCTTAGTGATAATGGGCATAAGGTGGACAGTGAAATTGATAGTTGATAGTTGTTATATTTATTTGCTTACCATGCTGGTAATTTTAGTGATCGCTGGCCAGTCTTATAAGTATTGGCGTTGGTTGGCACGTAAATCTACCATAAACCAGTGAAAGTCAGAAACTGGACACAGGAACATTATTAGTTAAATTAGCTGACGAGCATAAAACCATTTTAAGAGGGAAATTCGGCCCCGGCAGGTGGGAGAATAGCACAGCAGATTAAGAAACTCTTAAGCCTCTTAAAAGTCCTCCTCCCTGCTCCTAAGAGTTTTTCACCTTAGGAGCTCTCTTAAGGGCTAAGATCCTTTGTGAATAACTTTTATCTTTACCAGGATCTACTCTTAACTTTAAGGGGAATTTCTTAGAAAACGTCATAATTCTAAGAATTTTCTTAAAATTTCGTCACTAAGAGCAACTCTTAGTACTAGGAAGCTTTATGAATACGTCCCCTGGAATATAAATTTCCCTGAGCGAAGCCTGATGCTGAAAGGCCCAAAACAGGAGTTTCTGTGCCGCCTGGAGGCAACGCAGGGACCTGGTGACTCCCTGGTGATTTATGTGATACACCATGGAGGAACTGTCTGTTCTTATCAAGACATGCCTGCCCTGAATGGAGGGAAGAAGAGCCTTCCCAAAGTGAACAGCTCTCAATTCCAAGATGCTGATGTGTTCGCCCACCCTGCCTTCCCAGACTGCCCCCAACCTGTCAAGGAGGCATCTGTGGTTACCACTGTCGATGGAATGTTCCTGTGAGGGATTCCTTGAAGCAAAAGCGCCCTGTCCCTCCACGGGTGTAAATCTTGAAGACATGTATGTGTCACCTGAAGTTTTACATGTCTGTCCCACCTCGGGTGAAGGTTGAAGGCATTCAGCCACCTCTGCAGCAGCCGGGCCCTGAGGAGGCCCAAAGGAACGATAGCCACTGCAGCTGAAATCATGCCCAACAGCCTCTGAAACTGGATCATCTCCAACTGCCTGCCAGGATGGAATCGGTCCAGGAGAGCTAGAATTTTCATCACCCTCTGAAGGGTGAGGAATGCCGACATTGTGAGGGAATTCAGGCAAAGTCCCACAAAAAGCACCTGCTGCCTTGTCTCGAGGTTGCTATCTTTGCATTCACCTTGAAACCCAAGGACTGTATATGCAAGATCACTTTCCTTGTGTCCTCTGTGACTTGGCTGAGATGGAGCACAAACCAGCCAGCCATCCAAATACGGAGGGATTTTTATCCCCAACATCTGGAGAGGAGACAAGGCAGCCCCCACCACCCTGTTAACATCCTTGGTGAGAGGGAAAGGTCGAATGGCAGGACCTTGAACTGATAGCTTTGTCCTTGGAAGGCAAAATGAAGAAAAGGTCTGTGGTCTGGACAGACTCATGGTGTCCTGATCCTTTGGATCGGCCGTTCTCCTGAGAGCTGCCAATAAAATGGCAAGCGCAATGCCTAAATCCAATACACCGGCCAGTCAGTCTTATCGCACTCTTTCGTTGGACAGCATGGGTTAGCAGTCACCCGCTCTAGACTCAGAGATGTCAAGGCTGCCATCTCCCACTCAACTGGCGGCATATCCCCCATTCCAGTCTCGGGAGCATGATGGACATTTGTCAGTCTCCGGCAGCCTGCATTGAATTGAAGCGCCCCAGTAGGGGTGTTCCCCGCCTTCCTGAGTATCTGCAAATAATCCCTGGCCACAGGAACAGAAACTGGTTGCTGGGACTGAGAGATGCCTGCCCAGACTCCATCCACCAGAGCAGGAGCCTCAGTTGGAGCATTGAGCCCCACAGTTTTTGCCACACTCATAACCTTTGAAATGATGTCCATGGCTGAGGACTCACTGTCACCCGTGTTGCTAGGGTTGGATGCCCCCTCAAATTGCAAGAATTTGAGCTGTTCCGAACCAGCAGCATCATCAAGCTACTTGTAAGCGAGAGAGAACATCAGGTTGATCAATACTCTCCACCTGATAAGGAGGTAAACTGTCAGGGGAAGATCCCTTCGGGTGTCCAGGCTCTGACGTGGTTCTTGCAGCAGGACACTGGGCCTCCACTCTACCCAATCTCTCTGATAACCCACGTATGGCAGCTAGTATTTGCAGCTCGGTATTATCCTGCTGACCCTGGTCTCCCAGAGCACCAGCTGGGTTATGTGAAGGCTGGGGGGCATGTTTTTTGCCTACGATTAGGGGTGTGGTCGTGTCTGTGCTTCCCGGAATGTTTCCTTGAAGCGTGCTCCCCTTCGCTTAGTTGGGTGGGTGGAGGCTGTACCGCCCCAGCAAAAGTAGACTGCTCCATCGGCCTGGCTCTTTGAATGCGCTCCTCCACAGGCAGTTCTGCTGCTGAACACACCCACTGTATGCACGTAATGGCAAGGGGGGAAGCAATCAGAAGCCCACCCACTGCGAACAGGGCTTAAGGGCAATACAATCAGCACTTAACAAAAATAATAATAACCAACTTAGATTCCAATTTATTTCATATACAGGGGGGAAAAAGGTAAACAATCCCACCCACTGCATACAGGGGTAACAAAGGGAAATTGGCAGGGCAATAAGTAATTAACAAAAATAATAATAACCTGCTTAGATTGCAATGTAATTCATATACAGGGAGAAGAAAGTAAATAATCCCACCTGCGGCACACAGAGGTAAAAAAAGGGAAATTGGCAATAACCAATAGCCTTTTCTTTTTCTTTTTTTTTAATTAAACATAAAGGAACAGTTAATCAAAACTCGCCTCCCCCACTCATTGTGGGGGGAAACTCCAAAAACCCCACCCACTGCAAACAGTGAGTAAATGGGAAGAATAATTGAACCCAGCTAAAATTAATATAGGATGAGATTACTTAGTATTCACGCCCTGAACTTTTTGTTAACTTACCTCTCCTGAGGGAAAAACTGTATGAAACAAACAGTATGAGACAAACAGCACTTACCCAAGGCTGCACGCTCTACAATAATTGCTTAGCACCAGGTGCGACAAATTAGGCTACCTGAAACGGAAGGAAGAGGTTAACACAAGCAGTGTGACCCTCTGCTTTTTAAATGCAAGTGAAACATAGAAAGGGAAAAACACGTACAATCCTCAGGGGCACAAGGCACCTGCACCACAGTGACGCATTGTTGATAGTGGAGTCCCAAACATATACAACTTACTTACAGGTCTCAGATGAGGCGAGTGAAGCAAAGAGGAAGAGGCGTGCTCACCTGCTTTTATGCTTTTATGGGTGGCGAGCCAAGCCTCCTGAGGTCAGTCACATGACTTTGTAGATAGATGGTCTCGAGGATAGGTATTTGATGGCATCATTCAAGGTAAAGACTGTAGTGACAGTCCGAGTGAGGTCGAAATAGTTCCGGCACAGAACCAGAGAGCCCCTGCAGTTCCAGACCCACCGTTTTAGACATACACATGCGTACACGACAGATGAAAAATAATATTTTATCGTTACGTCTACTATTTGTCGGTGACTACGTTATACCTAACGAGGCGTCAGCTAATTTGAGGTTTAATGTTAACATTTTGATAACCCTATGCAGTGGTTAACTTAATCTAACTATAAATGGAAGGAGTCTCTGTCTGTCTGTCCTTCGATTATCTCGACAACTGTTCATCCGATCGACTTCACACTTGCCAGGTGCATTGCTGAGGACCCAAGGAAGTGCAGTGTTGAGTGTCAAGTTGTTTGGATGAGTGGTTCTCAAGAAAGCTGCAAGCAGCAATACTGTAGGCCACGCAATTGGTCGTTTCCGAATGGGCACAGCACTAGTGTTACTAATCAGATGCAGCCAGAGCCAGTGGAGAGGCGCTAGTGTTAGCAAGTGCTAGCTTGCCTACCCTCGCAAGATAAGCTACCACATGGGTGCACACACACACTTGGATGTGTAGATGTGTATGTGCATAAAAACAAAGTCACTTTAACGTGCATTCACGTTACCACAAGTTTCTGTATAGGGTAGGCTACATTTGGCAGAGTTTGATTTTGTGCATTTTTTTTTTTTTTTACAGATTGTACTCCTGGATAGGGAAAAGTGTTAGCAAGCAAGTTTTATGTTTAATTATTTGATACAGTAAATGGGTGCAGTTAGGCTACAGTCTGAAAAATAGGTCTGCAGTCTACAGATATAATCATTTGTTTTGACTAACAGTCACATCATTTATGTATTTGCCTCTAGAGTTTAATTCTTAGCTGTTCAAATCAAATTAAATCATGTTTATTTGTCACATACACAATCATACATAGTACAACATGTAGTGAAATTCGTTACATGTAGTGAAATTCATTCCATTGCTGTGTTGGTTTTGTGCATGTGTCGTCCCAAGGCAAATACTGCAGAATAATTTGCTGTCATAGCAAATAAGTGGATGCTTGGTTTTATGCAAATACAAATAGTATGAGTCAACTGAAATACAATGAGCTGAGATTGTAAATTTAATACAATTGTGGAGCTCTGCAAGTGTAGAAGACTCAAACTCCCCGGTCTCTGAAGCATGAACACAGAAACTCTTGTCTGTTTCTTTATCTTTGTCTCTTTATGATTCTAAAACATTTATGAAACTTGATCATTCCTTTAAAGGGGCACTCCACAAATTTTAAACATGAAGTTCAGTGTACTCATCACGACGAGTACAATTTAGCCTGTAAAACAGTTGAATAATGAGAAAATAACCCTGATGATTTCATAGTGATGTCATCAAGGTTATCTCAGCTTTGGTTCAGAGATTACATTTATCGGAAAGCCTGTGTTACAAACTGGGGCCATGGAGTGTGAAAAATTGGGCGTTTATTAGGCAGAGAGAGTTTAATGAAAGATGCTAGTGACTTGCATTATGAGAAATGCAGAATCTACCATTTTTATCATCAGGTGGTCACCAATCTGGTCCTGATGAAAATAACCCAAACACTATTGGATGGATTGCCATCAGAGAATGAATCCTAATGATTTTGGTGATCCTCTGACTTTTCCTGTAGTGCTCCCGTGAGGTTCAAATTTGTGGTTCAGGGTGACATATCTTGAAAACTACTGGATGGAACCATTCTTCATATTTTAAAGATCTCTTAAAATTCTAATTACTTTGGTGATCCTCTTACTTTTCCTCTAGCGCCATCAGCAGGTAAAAGGTTTCATTTATTCAGTGAAACACCTCAACAGCTACTGGATGGATTGGCACAAGATTTGGTGCAGACGTTCATTTTCCCTCAGGATGAATTGTAAAACTTTGATCCCCTGACGTTTCATCGAGCCATCATCAGGTCAATTGGTTTTCAATTGGTTAAATACTTGGTTTGGTTTATGACCCGATACCTGCAAAACTAATGACATTCCCATCTGTTTCAGCTGTACTTTGTGTTTAGTGCTAAGTAGTAAATGTCAGCATGCCAACACGCTACACTAAGATGGTGAACATGGTAAACATTATACCTGCTAAACCACGTTATCCATGTTAGCGTTGTCACTGTGAACATGTTAGCATGCTGATGTTAGCATTTAACTCAAAGCATCGCTTTGCATTAGTACAGCCTCACAGAGCCACTAGCATGGCTGTGGACCCATAGTCTTGTTGAAGTTTGACCCATACAATGGACTAAAGGTCAGCATATCTCAGCCTCTGCAGCATTGACTTTCACCATTCTTTTTTTTTTAATATGTCTCTTGCAAGTCCCTGCAATAGCTACTGCAATACTTAATCACTGTAGTACCCTTTTAAAGACAAATTTTCATCCCAGAACCATTGAAATGCTGTATATGGTTAGACTATGAAATGGAATATTAGGAAAAATGTAATCAGCTATTAGCAGCAGTAGTCCTTCCTCAAAATACATCAAACAATGTTAGAGTCACTTAATAATAAACTCAATGCCTTGACTGCCGTTTTGTTCAGCTTTATGTACTCTCATAGCAGATCTTACATGTACGTTGCGTTCAAACAAATAAAGGCCCTTGTCCAAGTCCAACCTTCTGGTACTCCAAATTGTAAATGTGTGCCATGTATTCCTTTAAAAAGGAACATCCATACTGCAGTTGATCGCTCTATTATTCTTTTTGTGTTCACTCTAATCTTAATACTCTGCTTTAAAAATGCCACGCTGTTACTAACAATTTTTCATTCTTCTCCCAGGGACAAATGAATCATTCCCACCGATGTTTATTCAGTCCCTGCAAAGGAACATTGATGAATGTGCATTGTGCCCATCAAATATACATAATGAAGGTTGGTAAAACTTATGTGAAAGCTGCACTGCACTGAATGAGTTAGCCTTCATTTACCTTTAACTACGCTTTTTCCCTCCATCTGTGCCAGCACAAGATGACATTTTATGAGAACAGACAAAGCTTTCAATAAATTAACTTCTAAATAACTAGACGTGTGCACTGAACAGTCTGCTGGGTTCTTTATTTTTTACTTTATTCTTTTCCAGATCTGACTGCCGTGTGATATTTTTTTATATTAATAAAGGACATGGATAGGGATATGTCCATATTTGCTCAGACAGAGGATACCAGACATCCATATTTAATCACAGAGCCACTGTGCTCTGTTTGCCCATCTTGCCGAAGCAGAAGCAATTTGTCATACTTTGCAAGAGATAGGTCTCAGTCCAAGCTTCAAACAGAGACAATGAGAAGTCTGACCTAGGTCTTTTACTATTTCACAGAACCATTTTTATGAAGCATTGAGTTCAAAGGTACAATCGCTTCTCCAAGGGAGGTTTCTCCACTATGTGACAGTACAATCTATTCACTGAAGACTTTGAAGTTTGCAAAAGTCCTGGATTCTGACCTCTCAAAACCGTATACCTATGTTTCTTGTGCTCAAGGGAGAAAAATAGAGCTTGTTACATATTACTGAAGCCCCAACTTGCTTTCCACCATTTCATAGCAGTGCTGTGAGTCATCCGTCTTTGTTGATGGCACTGAAAAGAAGTGTGATGGAGCATGTAAAGAAATGAGTGTTTATACAGCAGCTTTGGAAAGAGGCAAGAAACAGCCAATTAACTGCAAGAAGGAGATGTTGGTTTCTGTGTTCCTCCAAGGCACTGTGGGGGAGAAGGAACAAGGACAAAAGAAAGCAATACTAAAAAAATACTTAATACAACAGGTCAAAAATTTAGACAAGGAATATTCATCTAACCCCTCATACTGTGTTCTCACCACACAATGTATTAGTTGACACTGGAACTTGAGTATCAGTTATATTGTGCGCTACCAAGGTTAAACATCATTGTGATTCCACTGAGGACGAAAACTGCAATTACTGAACACAAAAGCATTCATTTCCCATATTATACACCTGCAATAAATGGAATGGTTATGCTTCAGGTAAGGCATCGCAGATCAGGAATTGTGTATGAGTGGCATTGTTATTGTAGGCATTTGAAGCATGATGTTGGTTACTGTTTGCACACAAAAACTCAAGGCAAACACTTTGGTCCAGAGGAAATGGACTGTGTCTTGTTCAAGGACACTCTGACGTGTGGAAAGGAGGAGCCGGGGATTGAACCATCAACCTTGTGATTAATGGAGAGTAGAGTGAGATATCACAGTAGTTATAACGTGAATATTCATTGTTGGCAGAGGATGAAGGTTTATGATTTTGGTGGTTCCTTGACCATTCTTTTTCTACAAATTTCACATTTGTCGAAAAGAAAATCTAACTGTAATGGGCTAATGACACATTCACATAATTTGTAAATTACCATAATTACTAGTTTAAGACTTCAGACTGTTCTTATCAACATCCAAGTCAAAATTATTACAGGGAAAACTCACATTTATCAAAAAACGTCAATATATTCAACTTGGCAGTAAATAATCTGAAAATGCCTTAAAAAAACATAGATAATTCATGTCAGTCAAATTGTACTATTCTAATAAGTTAATTTTATGTATACGGTGGTATACTGACAAAGCACGGTATTTTTTAACCCTCACGCAACCAACTCTGCAGTCATACAACTGTCATTTTACATTAGATAGATAGAGCATGCTGATAAACATCACTTGCTCCATTCATGTTTTCCAGTTGACTTGTCAGCTACTTAGCTGACTACCAGCTGAAAGTAAGACACTACCCAAAGGTATGAGGGTATGTCCAGGTTCGGGTCATTCTGTTTCATAAGGCTTCAGGCTGGGGTTGGGTTTGGGTTCAAATAGTATTTTATGAAGACATTTCTCTCTTCCTCTCATTGACTGTGCCAATTGTCTGCATCAATGTGATGTATTGAAAGTAGATACATAATTAGCAGGATTAAGAGAAAAAGAGACAGATTGTAGGAAATGAGTTGCATTAGCCTAGCATGCTAATGGTTGGTAATCTTTAAAAAGCTGGTAGTTGTAGTTTTTAACAAACGTCACTCAACTAGGAGCAAATGAAGGAACATGTCACGCAGTGCAACAGTGTGGCTCATTGACATGCTTTTAATAGCTTTTGGACAACAGTGGAGCTCTATGGCAAAGAGGAAGAAGATATATCAGGCTTTGGACACTGACAATACTGGTTAGTAGGATCAATCAATCCATGGTGTTCATACACTGCCCAGGCTCTGTAAACAGGAAACAGAGTGGCCCGGTTAGAGCCACCAACCCAGGTCGTCAAATACCGACGCTTTAGCCGCGTTTCCACTAAACACTTCGGTATAATATGACACAACTCGTGCTCGTGCACAGGACAAACTGATGCTGTGCGTTACTTGCGCACGTTTGAAGGAGCACTGAAGAGAGAGTTGTATTTGTTTGGCTGTTGAGTTCAAATATCAGCAAGCTTTCTCCAGAATCATAGGCTACACCTTTAATGTGTCAAAAAAGGTCATAAATATGGGGATCTTGTAGTCGCTAATTGTAGTCCCACATGATGTGATCAGAGGATAATTGCCATAAAACGACCTTTACCCACCATTTGCACAGATACACAAAAAAACAACAAAAAAATGTGGATGTAATGGGAAGGTTACCATTAAACACTCCCCAGAGGTGGAACTCTGTCAACTGGGACACCCTTTTCTCTAACACCACTTTTACAGTTTGTTTTTTTTACAATTGCTAAGTCGCATTTCTCTGTACAAGTTCACTTTTTCAAACTCTTCACACAGCCAGCCCAGCAGAAGTCCATGTGACTGAACTGTGGATCACTTTTCATGCTTTTACACAAAATGCATTCAATGACCACATCTTTCAAATTTCATGAGCTGTTTTCTAACTCAAACTCAACCACCACCAAATCTCTGCGTATTTATACTCCATTTTGCACATGTTTACATACTATTGTCAAGACTGTTCAATGTATGTTAAAACCTAAGAAATTTAACAAAAAATGCATAAACTCCTAATTGGGACACTGAGCACCTATTTTCATTCCATGACAACCTCTATGAAAGACTTGTGCCAGGTGAGGAAAGGGAAACCTTCTGGATACTGAAGCAGAATCCATAAGGTTTTTTAACTGTATGGCATTTCATCATCTCTTCCAGACACAGATGGTTTACAGTCCATCCCAGGATGGTGTCACTTTTGCTTTCACCTTACCCTCCATTCTTCAACCCCACAGAGGAATTCTTTTCCTCACGGAGGTGGACAGCTTATGACCACCAGTCAAGAGAAGACAGAAAGTGTGATGTGAATGAAAACTTGTGGCCAAATGCAGACAACAGGGTTGACTAGCACTGTTGAATTTTTGTATCTGTAGCTCTCCTACACAAGTATGTATAGTGAATATGGAGAGTTTTGTATTGCACAACTGGAATTACTTTAGTTTCATTTTGTGCACTTGGAATTACTCTGCAAAAATGGCAACAAAAAAAAGGGAAAAAAGCCAATTGAAGCATATTTCAACATTTCAGATTCAGTTCTGTGACATAAACTATAAGGCAGCACAATCCATGCAATGAAGAAGTGACCTCATGTGTGTTGTAATGGAATCTTGGTTTACGCTGAATAAATCAATAAAAGATGCTTTTACAAAGACAACAGTGACACTAATTGTGATGCTGCCTGTTGTTAGTGATTTTTATGGTCAGTATGTAATGAGTCACAAAGTGTTACTGTTGACAGACAAATGTTATCAGTGATCTGGTACATGAGTTGATCCTGAGATGTGTGTCAGGTGTTTCGGTTGCATTAGTGCATTTTGGATGTGCTGAGCTGCAAGTTCGTAAAGAGAACTGTGTGAAGAGTTTTGAAAAAGTGAACTCCTATAGAGAAATGTGAATTCAAAATGTAATTCAAGTGGTTATGAAACAGTCTCAGTTTAATACCGATGCCTCTATATGACCTACATAAGCAAACAAGACCAACAGCGAGAAGATTGGCTATTTCTATTAGTTTCTAATAGTTAATCTTAATGCCTGCCACCGGGTCAGATTTTTCCATGAAATCAGACATGAAACTAACATTAAGTGAAACACTACCGCCTTTGTCCACAGGAACCGTCAAAATCAACACATGAAAAGTTCCATAGAGCTGCTTTAACTTTGTACATAATACAACCAGTGATTCGAGTGTAATGAGATTTGCTGTTGATATTCATGCTGCACTGATTTCCAAATTTCCACTTTAACACACGATGATGATGGTAATTTTCTGAGCAATTTTATGTTCCCAAAAGGAGGAACCCTTTTGAATTTGGTGATTCCATGCCCTGTTTTGTAGTGCAGTTCTGGGCTCGAACTTCACACTTTAGCCTTACTGCTTTGTATGTACATACTTTGCTTGTCTGTTCAAAGCTTTCATACTGTGCAATGTGATGAACATTGCAGCCACTTTGGGCTTAAGACTTTAAGTCTTGCTCCTAATTCAGTACTGCAGGTAATTTTCACAAATTCACACAGCTGAATTTCACTATATCCTGTCCTTGTGCCGTCATGCCAAATGGCAGATCCCCTTGCTCCTGGAAAGTTTTGGAAGGGAAAGAGAAACAGGGTTTTGGAGCCCAGCTGTCAGCCAGACGAAGCCTCCTGCTCTCTGTGTGTTCTGTGTGCAGTGAGAATTCTGGGTCTGTCGACAGAGTAAATAACATGTTGTCTTTTTTCTGTCAAAGTTTCGCCTCCCTGGCACTGTACAATCTGTACACAAGCACAGTGCACTGCCAAACTAAGCTTGGCTAATTGGTGATTCTAGACTGGGGATTATTGAGGAAGAAGAATTCATCACAGTAAACACATGGTAAACAGGGAATGTTTTCCAAGGCTTGGAGATGAATCAAATAGTGTTGTGTTTCTAAATCATCATGGCCATTATCAACCACTGTTGCTTTTGTGAGTTTTGGTAATGATTCTACAAGTGCATGACAATTGTTTTTTTGTTTGGCTTTGTAGTTGATCTGTTAGGAATCTTTCTGATGTCACTGGAGATGCAGCTACAGCTCCAGTCTCTCTCTTACCAAGCTTAACCCTAAATGAACTGCCCTAAGAGCTGACAATGATGTCTCTGCTCCCTGGCCTTCTCAGGGCAGCGCTAACAACGCAGCTTATGACTGAAGTTTGGCCAAATTCTGCTGCTCTCTTCCCCAGCCTACTTCAGTAACTATTTTCAACTCAAAAAGTTTGTTTTTCAGTGGGCACCATGCAGAACAAAGCCCAACTTCAATTAGCTAAGCTCACTGGTTCCCAGTTGGTGTGCCTTTAAGGCAAAAGCTTGACATTACTTTTGAGTCCTTCTTCCTTTCCCGAATTCATTACAAGCCCCTGTGATCACAGAACATGTTACACAACCTAATGATTTCGTTTTTATCAGATGATAAAGGGCACAATGCACGGAAGAGATGAACATTTCACATTAGAGAAAAAGCAATATGTTTTTGCCTGCAGTCAGCCAGGCTATCATTAAAAATATAGAGGTCACAACTTGCTCTGATGTTTGCAAGTATAAACGCAGAGATAATACACTTCCTCAACCTATAAAGATGACATTTTCAATTGTGTGCTAAGCAGGTTTATCGGGACAAAGCACCTCAGGTAGTGTTTGTTGTACTGTCATATTCTAGTCTTTATCTATAGCCATATACTGGCCACATATTGTATAGCTAATAAAATGGAAAAGGCAATAAAAGGGAAGACTCATTAAGTCCAACTGAAATTAAATTGCCTGTTTTCTCTCAGCATACAGACCTGCTTTGTAAATGACATGTTCTATGCTCTTCTGAGAAAAAAATCAGTACCCAAAAGGGAGAGATTTATATTTTAATATTTTTGTTTTTTTAATGGCGCCCCCTATACAGTGTGTACATACCTCAGTCAAACAGCATACAGCAATCAAATAATTTCATTTTAGATTTATTTGCATGAACATGTAAAATATGAACGAAAAAATGAACAGCCGACTCCTTAGAGTGTCTTTTAGTACAACCAGACCAGAGTCGCTTCCATGGCGACCTGTCAATCACAAAGGTAAATGAATAAAAATGAACATCATGCTGTACTGAAGAAGACTTGAAGTGGAGTTGCCCCCTGCTGGTCATTAGAATCGTCACTATCAAGGACTTTCTTTTATCTTCCTTTTTTTTTGTTATACTACCATTATTATTGAAAACCCAGTAGAAAGCAGTTTCATCATGATTTCCTATTTCCTAAATTGATTTAAGATTGATTTAAATGCAACAACTGTAACTATATTTTGTATTTTATATTTTGACTCCCAGAACATGCAATACAATATATTGTGATTTCAGTTGGACTTTAAAATTTCCTCTTTGATATTCCTGATCTATTGTCTGACTTACTATTCAAGATGTACTAGTTAATTGACTTTTGTAGGCCTATAGATACATACATATCATAGAGTATTATTTTTGTACGGTGCAGTTATTTGCTGCAAAATAGGTTTGCTTGACATAAAAAGGATTTTTCTCATGCATAGGGTAATAAGTGAAATACAGGACTTTTTACCTAATCAACCCAGCATACATTTCCCTTATATGTCCAAACATAATAGCTATGTTCAAAGTGCTTTTTGCTAAAGACTCATGTATTCACATACACTCCTTTAAAGCTCCTGTTTGAGTTTGCAGGGGACAGTGACCTTGACTTGTGTGAAATTGTGGTCAGATCTTTTATGCAGGATGTCACAACAATATTACTGCTCAGCTGCTACTCAAGCCAAGCATGATAATCTTGTTAGCCACACTGACCTCACGGCTAAGGTCCCTCTCAGGACTTTAAAACATGTTAATTCTCCGGCCATTTCCACCTTAGCCAGGCAGAAAATGGCCTTCTCTTTGGAATATATGCTCTATTGATTAAACAGCCTCAGAGATGCAAGGAAACCCTTCTGCTCCGTTAAACGTGTTAGCGTTTTTCTCAGAGTGCTGCTACTGTGACCAACCACTTTGTACACATTTTCACTGTTTGCCTCTTTACATCATTTGCAGATCAGGAGCATGAAAGCATTGTTTGTTTGAAAAGACTAGTTTAATAAGATAACATCGGTTTCAATTTTATAAATTAGAATTAATGAACAAACTATACAGAGAGGTGCATAAGTGTTACTATGTTAAGAATGTTACAAATTACAATCACAGAAATATGTAGTATAAAAGGAAAAAGTGTAACAAGAGTTTTGATTGGCTCCTAAATAACTACAAAGTACATTCAAAAGTTTTATTTGTCACACAAACAGTGAATGTCAGGGTGGCATACTTTTTGGGCTCGTCTTAATGTATGGAGTGCAATGAATAATAATAACTAGACTATAAGAAAAACAAGAATTTAAAAAAAGAAATATAAATGATAAATATCCAAAGATAAAAAATGATATACACATTTAAGTACAGATGTCACTATGGTAAGGCAAATGTAAACACTTAGAGAGTCTGAGTGGCTATAGGGTGTTTCTTCAAAATCCTACTAGCTCTGGTTCTGCACCCTCTGATATATCCTGCAGAGTGTGGATATAGATTGTAGAGTCACCATTTCTATGGTCCTGGTCAAGTTGGTGGAGCCGTCTGTTGGAAAGCTTTCCACAGCACCAAAACTTTGGGACTTTTGGGACTGAATTTTCTAAGCTATTTAAGGTGGCGAGTTTGGTGGTGAGTGACTTTCACATCAAGATATCTGTGTGTGTGTGGACCATGTCAGATTCTGTCCCACACCTCTTCCAGGGCTAATGTAGCCTGGAGTCTTTAGCCTCAAGCAGAGATATGGAGCGGGCTACAGAGGGGTAGTAAGCTCACTTCTTTCTAACTCCACACCCCCAGATTTTTTTCATTTTCAAACTCGTAGTCTTCAGCCCCAACTGACGCTGACTCGAGTGACATCATTTGACATTTATCAGACTTCACACAGCTTCCTCTGGAGACACTAAAAGCTTTATACAACTTTTTTCACATATGCAGTCATACTCCACAACACCTGGAAACACACTTTGATGTGTAAAATTTGTGGAGTTTCTCTTTAACGGTGCCCACCCTGACAGGCAGTCAGGGAGATCATTGTGGTAAGGTGGTCATGATGTTTATGTGTTAGATGAGGTTATGTGAATATTGGGGTCACATATATTTAATAATTGGCTCCATCATTACAAATTCATGTTGCGTGGTCAACCAGCAGATCTTTTTAAAACTCCAAAGTTTAAAAAAAAGACATTTTAAATTCTAGTTGTCCTCAAATACCAAATATGTCAGGTTGAATTAGGGGGAATGTTTAAAATGATGCACACATCAGATATTAACAGATGATAATTAATTAATATATTATATTAATAGAATATCTCCTTGTGATCTAACCATAAAAGTTATCTTAGGTTTGAATTTCACCCAGTGTAACCACCATATAGCTTAAATGAAGAGTACAGACAATAGAATATACAGTTTAGCCTATTTGATATTGTCATACATTGTGAAATGATTTCCTTTTTCTTTTTTACTAGATTTTAAGAAAGTAATTGGAAAATGTAAGGGAAAATTAAATTTTAATCACGATTAAAGCTAAATATAAATAAATTGTGCTTCAATGATGATGCCACAGAATAATTATAGCCCATTCACATACACCTGTGAATGGTCAGGTAATTTACCTGTAAATAGGATCACTTGATTACTGTACCACAGCAAGCAGTTTAAAAGCACATTATCAAATCACATTTAACATTATATGATAAAATTGTAATCATTATTTTGTGTTTCATTGTGAAGTCATCAATATGTGATTCTATTCTGTTTTATTTTTTGTTTCAGTATATTGTGAGCATAGAACTTTAAATATTTTTCTTTCTTCTTAATCACATGTGAATTACCATATTCATGATCTTTAGGCTTAGTTGGGGTTATTTTTTTAGATAAATAATATTTAATGTTTCTGGGGTTAAATGTTTGAAGTACGTAATGGTTTTCCAAGCTGAAATGTGAAATCTGTCATGCTCAGTATCTCCCAACTGCACTAGACTGAGATATACTCCTCTAATTTCAAGCTGACAGACTGTCAGTGTTTAGTGTTTTTATGCCTTGCAGTCTGTCTTGGTATCATGACATGTTAGCTAACACACTCCTGGAGTTGATGCAAATGAGGCACTTTGTGTTACAGGCACTTTAACCAAACATTACTGGACTGTGTGGGATTTGTTTCCAAATGCAGCTTTACAAAGTTAACTTGTTGCGAGTTCACTGTGGGTCCCCTGTTTTCCATTAATTATAATCCTGTCAACGCCGTTCCATATGTGAGGAGAGAGGGTTGCCGCTGTCTCTGTGAGCCTCAACAGTATATACAGCCATGGCTGGCACGCTACGACTGAAGGAAGTGTGGGCCGGATACGCTCCCCTTCACTGGCAGGCAAAGGCTGCATTATGCTAATGTAACAACCAGAGGAAAAGACAGAGCGGAGAGAGAGAGAGAGAGAAACAGAGACTGAGAGGGAAGAAAAGTGAACAAAAACGAGAGTGTGAAGAAGAGACGAGTGCGAGTAGGAAGAGAGGGAGAGAGCCGTGGTGTGAAAGTGAGCGAGAGAAGCCATATAGTCTATACATGCGGGGGCGAACATGTTGTCATCTCCTGCATTTAAATGCCCCCCGCTCGCTCTTCTCCACACGTCATATAAATTGGGTCAGACAAGTGTTGGAGAACCAGTTCAAATGCATTTGCAAAGACACTGAAACCCTCTCAGAGAGATACGAAACAGCACGAGGAAGATCCATGTTATAGCTAATATCTCAGACTGGCAGTCTTAGTGTTGTATGGTTTTTTATTTAAACACTGGTCACTTTTCAGACAGCACAACATATACTGTACATTTTCCTTTTTACATTCACTTTGACCTCTGCCCAGATATCCCACACCTGCTGATGAAGCCAGCTGGAGAAGTGAATAGACTTAGAATTTAATAATGGCACCATCAGGCACAGCAAGTCACAGATTGCTACTGTAAGTACCTTCATGAAATGCCTTTTATATTCCTGCTCTTTTTTCTCCAGGATTAAAGCATGGGAGCATTTTATGGCACTATCTAACGTAGGCTTAATGGCATGGCATATAGAAAAGAGAATGCAAAGTGAGCACAGTGTGAGAAATATGTCAATGCAGACTGTAAAGGCAAATGAGAAAGCTGGTATGGTAAGCACATTCTCAGCAGAAAAAAATGTTTCAAGCTGCAAACACAGAAAGACAGAATAGTGGTTTCAAAGCTTCAGTGTTTTTCTGCTGCCTAAGGTAATGCCCGCTTCATACTGACTGCAGGTTCACTGCTTTCAAAAGTTATTCCATCTCAAAGAGTCATTCGCAAATTCAATTTTGTGATAGAGATCTGACCATTCTGTGTAGCATTTTAAATACTTTGGTAAAAATATTAGAATATTTTTGAAGGCAGCCTGAGGCGTGGGAAAAGTAAGCTGCTAAGCTGCTTAGGACCACCGTGTGAGTAAATTACAAATAAAATGTCTTTTGTTCATTTTTTTTACAGTTTAATTATTTAGTAAGTTATATGACTTAAAGTTTGTGTACTGCCTTTATATTTGCACTTTCCGAAAGATATTACTGCCTTCAAAAGACGTTCAAAAAAACGTATAGTCTTTGTGTTATCTTAACTGGAGTTGACTGTTCTGCACATTTACAAATCGTTAATTACTTTACTCAAAGTACTATTTACTTTTTCTGTTTACTTCAGAAAAAACACATTTAAGTGTGAGCATTTTCATTCTCAATTCTTGACCTTGAAAAGTTAGAAAAAGAAAATTAGCTTTTTCTGGTGTTTTCAACTGTATCTTATGGGCTTCCTCAGTGGATGGAGTTTGCTTATTGACAACTGAACGAATAGAGCTTTCAAACATACTGTATCTCATGGCTCCATCAGCTTAGGAACGTCGTGAAAGTTTAGTTGAAAGTTCCAGAAAAAAATAGAAAGTGAAAGTTAATGAAAACAGTAAAACTAAAAGTCCTTCGTAATTTTAATGATCCTGTTATTGTTTTTTTCAAAGTTTTAAGAAACAAAAATTTGTGCAGTTTCTTTAAGTTACTTTAAAAACTTCTTTTTTCTAAAGTATTTCTCTCCAGTTTTATCATGGTGATGGCATCGCATGCAGATGTGGCAACTAGTAGCTCCCATAAACTTCGCTACATTTTTGTTTTAATTTGTTATCTTTTCTCCTTTATCGCTGAAGCACCTATTGCCTGTGACAGAAGTACACTCATCAGCATCGGAAAAGGAAACACAGGGACTGGATTAAGTGCAGCGGACCTTGAGACGATCACTGCCCACAACATCTTTCGAACACCCAGCCAGACCAGCCCCAGAACACATCCTTACAGAGACGTGGCTTTATCACAACATCCTGGATCAAGCTATTGCACTCGATGGGCGGACCATGTTCCACACCCGCCAATCTGAACTGTTTAGGGTCTGTTTGTGAGGAAGTCCAATATCCAATTCTGGATCCTCCTGCAGAGTGTGGTACTCAAGCCCAGAGTGCTAAGTCTGCCAGTTTCATGGAGGAGATTGTGTTAAATGCTGAACTGAATTCAACAAACAACATTCTGATGTAGGTGTTGCTATTTTAAAAGGTATGTGAAGACTGAGTGGAGGGCAGTGGAGATGGCACTCTCAATGGATCTATTTGTTCTGTATGCAAATTGGTGAGGGCCCAGGCTGTTAAAAATGTCAGTGATGACATCAACTAGCTGGTTGGCACATGTTCTTAGTACATGGCCAGGGATGTTATCAGGCCCAGCAGCTTTACTAATGTTCCCTCTCAGAAGGGTTCTTCTCACATCTGTTGTGGTTACTGACAGTGGCCGGTCATCTGGAGGTGGAGTAGACTTGGTAGCTTACTCTTTGTAGAGGAGAACAAAGCAAGAATAAAATGTGTTAAGCTCATCTGGCAACGCGGCCTCACATATGATGGGGGTGCTCCTGCTTTTGTGGCTTGTGATGTTGATGCCTGCCATGTGTCTTTGGTGTTGTTGGTGTTGTGGTCTCTCTTCAGTCTCCCCTGATGTCTCAGCTTTGCCTCCTTGATGTCAGCTTTCAGTCTTGCTCTGGTGGTGCTGTATGCTTCCTTGTCACCTGACCGAAAGGCAGCTTTTTTGGCTCTGGATAGGGCCCTCACCTCTCCATTTATCCAGGCTTTCTGGTTGGGGAATGATTTTATTGTCTTTGTAATCACCACATCATCAACATATTTGCTGATGTATGATGTAACCGATGATGTATATTCCTTAAGATTGATGTGGTTCTCCTTGGTGGTGTGGTGGTGGTCTGTGCACTCAAAACAGTCCTGTAGACCTCCTGTAGCTTCATCTGACCACACTTTAGCCATTTTTTCTGATTGTTTGACCCTTTTAGTCAGCTGGAAGTAAGTAGGTAGGAGAAGCAGGGAAATATGGTCTGATTGACCAAAATGGGGATGGGGAAGGCTTTGTAGCTGCCAGGAATGTTTGTCTAAACAAGGTCCAGGGTAATGTTTTTTCTGGTGGGGGTGTGGACATGCTGGTGGATTTAGGTAAAACAGTTCTGAGGTCTGTTTGATTAAAATCACCAGCCACAATAAAAATATCATCCAGTTGTTTTGTCATGCGACTGCTGATGACCTCATACAGTTCCCGTAGTGCAGTTTTTGAATTGAGCCCGGGTTCGATTCCAGCCTGGGGCCCTTTGCTGCATGTCATCTCCTCTCTTTCTCTCTCCCCCGCCTTTCCTGTCTCTCTCCAGCCTGTCACTATCTAAATAAAGGCAAAATGCCCCAAAAAATGCTTTAAAAAAAACAAAAAAATCAACATCTGGGAAACATTGTCCATCAACTTTAACTACGTTTGAGCACCAAGCATGATTGATGTAAATACAGAGTCTGCCTCCCCTCGTCGTACTGGAGCGGCGCAGAACACGGTCTGCCTGTCAAGTGCAATAGCTTGATTCGGGATGTTGTGATGGAGCCAGGTCTCTGTAAAGATGTGAGCACAACAGTCTCTGATTTCCCATTGCTGAGTTAGCCTGAGTCTTACTTCATCCATTTTATTTTCCTGTAACCGTACATTAGCCAGGAGTAGGCAGGGTAGTGGAGTAGCCTTAGGTCCAAGCTGGGTTATCTTAGCTCTTATCCCGGCTCTCTTCCCCCTTTACTGGGCCTGGTCGTACTGCTTGGGTTAGTGTTTGTCCGGCTGGTCATTTCATTGTGGCCTCAGAAAGCCTGGGATCTGCACTGTGTTTTGTCAAATTGCTCATTCTTTAAACGTGTGTGTTTGTTGTGTTTTTTCTTGAGTGCGCTTAAAATTCAAAATTAGTCGTTTTTACATAAACATCTGGCTTTATGTGTAGTTTTTCCCTGGATGTTTGCTTCTCATGTCTCATTTATTTGTATTTCATTGTGTCTCTCAGTATACCTGACACTTTGCACTATGCTCTTACTCTGCAATACTTTGTTTATCATCACCACAGTTTTGGCCCTGTCTGAGCTGATGGATGTGTCCTGCAGGAGTCCCGATCTCCCTAACAGCCGACACATCAACAAATACCACTGCATCTTAAAACAAGGACAGCTTGATTGATTCATTTCCGTGCTGTTGCCTTCATTTGTAATTACTGTTATATTTTTATGTCATTACCACAACAGGCTCCCCACAGGCTGATGGATAATACATCTCTATCCACTCTTGCACTAGGCTTAATTGTGTCTCTGTAATGTAAATTACTAAAGGCTGGGTTTCCAGAGAAGGATAAAGGGCTGCCTCCACTCCGTCTGTCAATTTTATTAGTGTTAGGAATATGGTTAGAGTATATCATCTCCATGTGGAACTATTGTATCTCTTTACTTTCAACGACTTTGTTCTCAATACTTCATCACAATTGAACATCTATACACCAATTTAGTCTCTGGATAACTGAGAAAACTTTTTAAAAGGTCTAAACCACATTCAGATGAAAAGGCGGAGTTTTTGAAAAAGCGTGCTTGGCCTAGCCAAGTAATTTCAGGTCAATTTGACATGATTTCTATACAAGTTACTATGTATAGTATCATCTTTCGATCATCTTTCTTATGATAACATGTTAAACGCTGCACAGACTTTGGAATAAGGGGATCATGCTAAAAAAAGCTTTACAATAGCATTAAAGCTGCACAAATCCATATTTTTACATTAACAATGGGTCAAATGTCCATGTGTAATGTGAAAGGTGTTGCTCATTCTGACAAACCCACAGAGAATTATCATCAACTCTGCAGTTCCCCTCAGCTCTACGGAGTGTTTTAGCCTCTTTTAGCTTATTATTTTGATTTTAATGCTTTACTGTTTTGTTTCAGTCTCATCGCTCTCATCAACCTTGTTTCAAGCAGCAGCAGGCCTTTCACAGAAGAAGCTCTTATAATCCCACTATACTAGGGATGTACCCGAATCCGAATCAGTTATTTGGGAAAGCACAAATAATGCAATCTAAACAAATATTTTTTCTACCCGACTTGCTTCTTATCATTTGGGAGAAAAAAGTCATGATTGACATGTCTGTGCATCAACTATTATGTTTCTTAAAATCGATTCATATCATTGTGGATGGCCACAAGATAAAAATGCCCATTCTATTTGCAACATAGGACGAGAGGATGTGCCATTAAGGCTGGTCAGTGTCAGTGTCCCCCAGCTAGTTTAGGGGTGGTGGTGGTGGTAGGGGGTTCAGATGGTTTGCAGTCTGTCCAAACTTAGTTCAGTAGGGGAAAAAATAAATAAATAAAACAGGCCAAAAAAAAAAGTTAATGAATTACTGTTATGTAATTCACACAGAATTTGATGTTCAGACAGTTCACAAATAAACAGTTTAGTAAAAAATTTAAAAAATTAAAAGAAAGAGAGACAGAGAGATGAAAAGTATAGTATGAGGATGTGGAAATATATTTAATAATTATATGCCAATATTAAATCAATTTGATGCTTTGAAGGCACAAAAATTGCAAGAAAATACAACATTTGCCCGATTTAACATGTCTTCCGGTAAAAAACATGCCCACTTCCGGTCTACTATCCAAATACAGATACAGAGACAGATAATTTTGTTGATTGAACAGATACAGATATAGATAATGACGTCTCTTTAGACCTCTAAACTATACACCACCTGACAAGCACCCAACAGCAGACAGACAAAGTCTAGCGACTAGCTGGTGAGCATATTGTAAAGAGCCTGATATGTTCAGGATAACAAACTTTTTTTTGCACACATAACAATGTGTGCAAAAAAAGTATAGATATTGCTATAAATGCATCATTGGCAGCACCACCTGCAACCTTCAGTTTGGTGCTAGGAATAGGTGAAAAATTGTCTTGAGTAAAGAAGCCACTTCACACACTTACTTGGAGGTGGAGGCAAGATGGTGGAGCAGGATGGTGGCCTGGCAGAAGCTGCAGACACGCTCACCAAACTTTCAACCTTGCTCTCATCCCCACTCTCTAAATCAGCTAAGAAAAGCCATGATCTCATCTGTACCACCAAGGCCAAACATGGGACGTTTGAAAACTTCGTCCAGGGATCTGTACTTTTAATCTACACGCCGATACAACCAGTCACACTCAATGCATGGAGCCAGGTAACCTCTTAGCTGGCCACTCTGGAGGACGGGCAGGAGGCTGGTGGTGAAGGCAGAACCCCTCTGGAGGCCGGCGGCAAAGGCGAATCCCCACTGGAAATCGTCGACGAAGGCTAAACCCCTGTGGAGGCCGACGATGAAGGCGAAATCCCCTCTGGAGGCCGGCCCAGCAACTGGACAGTAGGACTGGAGGTCTGTGACTAGACAGACAATGGGTTAGGGTTAGACAATGCACCAGAGTTGGAAACAAGACTTCATCTTTGGTTGATTGCTCTGTTGGGGTCCCACAAGGCTCAATTCTAGGACCTCTCTTATTCAGTTTATATGTTAACGACCTGCTTATATGCCCTGAAGTCGAAACCCAAATGTAAATGATGACACTGTCATTTTTGCACACGGTAAAGACAAACATGAAGTGGCAGCCAAATTAACATCGGCAATAGCCAAAATTTCCAATTGGCTCTCAGAGACTTGCCTGACACTTAACCTGAGTAAAACTGCTTGTATGTACTTTTATAAGGAAAAATAGAAGTCAACCAGATATCACTATAAATGGTGAAATGATTCAGACTGTTTCACATTTTAAAAATCTGGGAATTCTTATTGATTCACAGTTGTCCTTTAAGAAACATGTGAGGCAGGTGTGGAACACTGTAGAATTCAATCTAAGGAACTTTAGGTTTTCCAAAACCAGCTATCCTTAGATACAGCACCACTGTACATGCACGCAATGATATTTTCACATATTTCATACATACACTTTATAAACAAACACTCAAGGCACTAGACAAAAAGCCGTCAAGTTACCATCATTGTAACATAATTCAGAAGTATAATCTCCCGATGTTTGACAGCTTTGTGTGTCTTGCTGATGCTAGTTTAGTGTACAGAGTGGTCAATGATCTGGCTCCTACCCCATTAAAAGAGTTCATATTACTTTGCTCAGATAATGGGAGGACAACTAGGATGACCAACAGAGGTGACTGTGCAATACAGCACAGATCTACTGAGTTTGGCAGATCAGCCTTCTCCTTTAGAGCAACAAACTTTTGGAACTCAGTACCAAGTTATATAAAAGAGTGCTGCGGCTTTACTGATTTTAAATTCAAGATGAAATGGCTAAAATCAACCCAATCATGTACCCATCATGCATAAACGCAAACACTTGATGTGTCTTAATGTTGTGAAATCTTGTTGTTGTTGTGGTGGTGGTGTCTCAATGTTGTGAAATCTTGTTGTTGCTCATGTTGTTGTTGTATAGTGAATATGTACTGTCTTGTAATTATGTTTTTATACTACAGCGTTAATTTTCTTAACAGAGATGTTGTTCTCTGTTTCCTGTCTAGGGACTACAGATGCAAATTAGCTTATAGCTAACTCTGGTACAGGTGTTACAGATGAACTAGTTTTCATATTAACTGGTGAATTTAAAGGCAATATTCTATATATTTCTTACTGTCAACAGATTTCATGTGCAGACCCAAACCAACGATGAATGTATGTACTAACAAGTATTGTGTGTATCAAAGCCTAATCTTATATCTTCTTCCCCTGTGCTGTAGAGCTCCATTGTTGTCCAAAAACTATTAAAAACACATCAATGAACCACACTGTTGCACTGGGTGACATGTTCCTTCATTACCACGAAACCACACACTGCAGTTTATTCTCATTCAATGCAATACACTGTCCGGCTGTGGCCTAGTGGTTTATGGAAGACTTAAATGTCTAAATTAAAACAGCATTAGCTTATCCTCCTCCACTCCACTCAGTGTTTACTGTAAGCTGACGCAAGCTAACTTACACTAAATAGCTGTTAACATTTACTGAGAATTCTGCCAAGAAGATCCCCATAAGTGTCTGTTTGTCTGTAGTTTTAAAGGATGGATTATGCGACAGGAAGATGTACAGTCGATCACAAATGTAACTAAATCTAACTCAATAGTAGTGTCCCGCCCGCTGGATCACCCACAGGAAACTGTTGTGATGTGAAAGGCTGTCTGTCATGGCTGCCAGCAGCTCATGTGCGTGATGATAAGCTCTTCCCATGGTACTGCCCTCAACTTGCGATTGAACAGTTGATTGTTTTTGATTTTGGCATGGATGACGTATCTCCACCCCAAAAAAGAAAAAGCGCCCTGCACCTCCTCATGAAAACTATTGACAGTGCTCTCTACTGGACAACACTGGAATCTAATACGCCTCTTCTCTTTGTTTTATTCCTTTGTTTGATTTATTTTAATTTAGGCATTTCAAATCTCCCACAGTAGTTAAGATGTGCGTTTACATGGTACATGGTTCTCTTCTGACCTGCGTCCTTTATTGTATGTGATGCCCCTCTCTTTCTCCCCATGTTTTCTGTTGATGTTTTTACTGTGATTATCCAATAAAGGTGTAACACCAAAAATGTTTATTAAGGAAAAGCTTTAAAGTTGAGCTTGCATCAGCTGCTTCATTTATGCTTCAACATCAGCTGATTGGCTACCAGCTGAATGATATCTAATCATATTCATACATATTATTATTATTAATAATAATAATAATAATAATAATAATAGTAAATTTAAAAAAAAGACTAAACAGAACCTGTCACTTTGTCCTTTGTTGGTTTTAATAAGTGCAGATTACAGGCTAAAAGTGAATTTTCAAAGTCAGAAATTGCTCAGTGATTGCTGAGCTCATGCTCCCTTGCTGATGTATTATAGTAATTTTGTTCTATGGAAAAGTAAAAATCTTTCTCATTAAACTTTAAACTTTGACTTCCTCCATCCTCCTTTTTTCCCTCCTCGTCCATTTCTCCCATTTGGTCCGTCCACCTCATTTCCACTGGGTCCATGCCTTAGGAAGATGGATGACCTGCATCTGATGTACAATCCTGCAGATGAGAGCACAGCCAAGAAAACTCTGACTTTGCTGAATGAGAATCTAACGGATTGTAGGCCTCAGAACAGAGAATGCCAGGCCTCTTGCTGCGCACTCTAGAATGGGGTGGGGGTTTGGGGGTGGAAATCATCACTCCTAAATCTGCTATGGCCCTAAAGACTGATGTTCACCTTTCTGTCATTTATTTTACTCGACCTGTTAGCGGAGACAAGGTCAATCTGGCTTGTCAGGCCGCCCTGCTGGCTCTGGATTGCTCTCCTTGCCACTTCAGGATCCCAGAGTGGCTGGATGACGCCGTGTGCCCCCGAATGCATCATGGCTCTCGACTCGCACTGCACCTGCAACTGTCCAACGTTCATCTTCATGTGTGTTTGCGTGTGTCTGGGTGATAAGGAGGGGTAAACTTCTGTGTGTGTGCTTGCTGAAGTGCGTAATTGCCAGGCACAAAAGGCCACTAATTTCTGCACTTAGACAGCCACTTGCTCAGCCCAGCAGCTTCTTAAAATGCCCTGCTGTTTTCAGTTTGACCTACAACTCTCAAGTCAATGTCTCCCTGCCATCCTATCCTTCCTCCTTGTGAATAATTACAGACTTCATTCTCACTTGTGTATTTAATCGCTTAATCCTTCCATTTATTAGAGGATACAACGTGCCAAGACAGTAAAGAATTAAAACCATTTTGTCGAAACACTGAGCAATGATTGCCGATATTAGGCCTCAGCACTCTGGAGGAGATGATGTTGTTGGACAGCCAATGGATTGGAGAGCCGGTCAGGCAGTGTGGGCTATCAGAGCAAGGATGTGCTCAGATGGCAATAAATCCCACCAAATCCTGTTGCCCTCTGTCAATTATGAGCCATAATCCCTTTCTTTTCTGAGAGTCAAATGGGCTCTCGGCACAGCTCACTCACTGGAGTGCTGGGCTCAGGCACTGGTTACCATTGCAGAGAGAGGTGGCAATAGAGAGAAAGAGCAATTACCATAATTACCATTTGGTAAAAGATCTGTGTCTGCCCAATGCCCTGGCAGCTTGACCGACCCACAAAAGATAAGAAAGATGATGATGTACGCTTCTTCATCACTTTCAAATCTTAATTTAGTATACAGTAGTCATTAAAAAAGGATGGACTTGCTTAAGATGACCTCATGCTTAGCTTTTCCCAGGCCTCTTGCATCAAGAGACTTCCAACACATTCCATAGGAATTTGTCATCTTCTCACAGGCAAAATGATGGGTTTACAATTAAAGAGAAACACAGTGATACATATTTTGCTTTAAATGTGTGTATAGGCTGGGCATTTTTGCATAGCTGTATTTTACCTTTATTTTTCTAAGAATATACAATCTTTCTGCAATAACAAAATATTCTGGGGGGAATAAATATTAAATTTTAATTTGTATTGTTTGGACAAATATATATCGACACACTGCCCACATAATTTAGTGCACTTTTGGTCTGCGGCCATTTTTCTTGGTTTAGGCTGGCATCTTAGTCAAGACTGGAGTACAAACCAGGCAAAGTGGGCAACTGCCCAAGGGCCCCAGACCCCTTCGGAGGTAATACTGTATGCACCACTTAAACAACACAATACAACACCTGCATTACTTAATCGTGAGGTCCAAACTTGGCTACTTGCATGAGACAGGATGTGAACCTGAATTGCTAGTGCTGAAATCAAACACTCATATACCCATCCCTCACCCCAACCTCCACACTGTTATTTCACTTTCCGCATTGGGAATAAACAGTGCCAATGAACGTAAATCACTATAGGTAGATGCACATGAATGTAATATATGGGAGACAGCGTTGGCCTCAGTTACTTCCTGGTGTTGCACGCAAAAGGTCAAGTGTCATTGTAATTGGTTTAAGGCTGTGTGTTTTTGCTTTATTTACATTGAATTGTTCTACTTTTAGGATAAGTCTCAGTCTGGATGCCATTAAATTAACACACCTGAAGTCGCATTGAGTACTTATACTACTGGAATATTGGGTTGCAGCACCGTATTCAACAGCAGTCTGAGAGCAGACCTAGTGCGAGTATAGGTTAAGGGAGGGTCGGACTACAGCTCAAGGATGCAGTCCGTGGTGCATGGGCACAAATAAATCAATATAACCCTCCTCTAATGATAAAACATCTTATTAGAAGAAAATGGGGAGAATAAAACAATGATCCCTGCCTCTCATCCTCAGTATATTTTTCATGTGGTCTTTCCTCCAGGCTGTGATCAGGGTCAACCCTGCTTAGCCTTTTTCACATGTGGTGTTAATGCATTTGTGAGCCACTGGTCACATGGGATGGGAAATAGGGGTTGGGGGTAGGCAAGGGAATCGCAGGCACAGGGGTAGGGGGTGTGGTTGGGGTTAGGTGTGGAGGTGGGGGTGTCGTTAGGGTTAAGTACAAAGCAGACCAAGCAGTCTGACAGCAGACCAAGTGTGAGTATAGGGTTAAAAGAATAAAGTATTGACAGAGCTTGTATGCAAATTGCAACTGTGTTCAAGTTCTTTTTCCCCACCCACATGTCACAATTACTGTTTTTTATGTTAATGGGAAAAGCTGCTTTTGTATTTTTCATTATATCTTTTGCATGCAAATTTCCAATTCCAACAAATTAAATGGCAAAATATATTGTTGTAATTGCCCTCCATAACAACACATATCAATGTTCTGATATCAGCAGGATCATCATTTGTCTTTCCCTCCCAAAGCTGTTACAAATGGTAGACCCAGTATGACTGTTATCAAGCCAGTGAAAAGGCATTATCCCCACACATCAGTCCCATATACAGTATATGGGCCATATAGGGGCCCACTGAACCTACTACTTGGGTCAGGATACTGTTATCACCCATTTATATCATTGTCATCAACCAATGTGGGTGGAGCACACGAGACACAGAAGACTTTCTCCTACCAACAAAAATTAAACAAAAAAGAAAAAAACGCATTGACTGTGCACCAAACACTGTGCTGGAGCATTGTCGAGGAAGTTAGGGAAGTTTTTTATTCGCTATTTTGCGGTAGAAAATCCATTGCAAAAATAAAATTGTTTTCTGATCTGACACTGATGATCAGTGTTTGGTTAGGTTTAGGCACAAAAACAACTTGGTTAGGGTTTGGGAAACATCATGGTTTGGATTAAAATTAAAAAGGAAATTACATTTGCCAGCTGCCAGACAGTTAATGCATTTCCTTATTTGATGGACACTCTGGATGGGGTTTGGTAGATTTTGTCTGATTGCTCAACCAGAGAATTATATGAGGAGGTGCCTCTGTTGTCTGATAATTATTCAATTGTATTATTCATGGAATCTTGGCTGAACTAGCATTAGCATGGAAGTCAAAACACACATTGGTAGAAAGAAATGCACATGCTTACTTCACTGGCATTTGGAGATTCAGTCTAATTATCTCCATTTAATAAAATCTGAAAAGCAGCTTGTCTTCTGTATATTCCTGTTTGTTAGTTTTTGTATGTAATGTGGGTTTTCAAACATTTTTAAACAACAGTTGTTAAAAGACAGAAGACAAGAGAAGTATTAAGTTGTGAGGTGTGAAGGTTTATTAACATGACTAGCACAAGAGCAACAGAAGGGAGAGAGAAGTGAGATTATGAAGAGAAAAGCCAGTGGAGAGCATCAGCGAAGAGAATGATAGAAGTGAGCAGTCCTTTCTTGTGAATTCATTTAAAACACAAGCCAAATACCACTGTGTCACAACATGAGCCTTAAGAAATTAAATTCAATAATTCATGCAAACGGCTGCGACTTGCCATGATTTATTTGGTGTACTCTACTCTGCCTGAATAAGCCATAAAGAGTGATATAACACTTGCAGGCGCTGCACAAATGATATGTAGGTTGTATGTTTTGTCATAGCCGATGCAATTTATCTTTTACAACTAAATGAGTCAGGCTTGACTTTAGAGGGCCAGTATCTGTCTTTCTGCAGGGAATTAATTTCTTAATGTAGTACACAGTGTGTGCTCATGTCATAAAATATGGGCCAATTCAGTGTTTCAGTTTTACAGCTATACGAGAGCCAAACAATATTTATTTCCACAATGTTTACACCCAGAGACTCCCGGACTTGTCTGCTTACAAGCTGGACACTTTATGCTTTTATAATTTTCTATCATGCTGACCAACTGTCATTAATTTTCTTAATTTAGAGATATTATTATTATGCCTGCCTGCATGGGCGGTGCAATACAGTGTTTACAAGCCAACGAATATTCCAAAAATCACCCCTAAAGATCTATAGAGTTAACTAGGTTTGATCATAATGGTATGGTATGATACCAAAGTGATGTAATTGATAAAGCCATCAGTCAAGCAATGGAAACACCCAGAGATATTCTATAACAACACTGGGCCTCATTCAAGAAACGTTCGTCCCCGCAGATTTTCTCTTAACTTGTACCATAAAAGAACCTCGGTGGAAACAACAGAAATTTGAAAAATAAAAAGCCAAAAATATCGTCAAAAAGTTTTTAGTCTTGGCTGTGGTGGAATAGTTGGTGTATCGACAAAAGCAAAATGCGACAAAGTGCAATGGAAACAGACTTAGTGAATAAATGACGTACATGAAACGTGACTGAACACATCAGATCTGTGCGGAGCGATGAGGAGGCTGTAACCTTCCTCACGTTAATCCGTCAAATAAACAGAAATGTCATATTTCCATAATGTTTCCACATGGTTTCCACCATTTGAGGTCTGACTGCCACTCTTTTAATGACATCATCTCGTTGTGTCCTCTTCTTCTGTAATGGTTTAATGGACAATTAGCGCCACCAACTGTTTATCTCAGTGCGCCTCAGTCACACAACAGTAGTGGAATTCACATTTTCTTTTCCTGATTTTGTGGGAATTTGGTTAAAATTATCACTAAATTTGGTTGAAAACGTGGCCACTGAAGCCAACCATGGTTTCCTGTCTTTATTACATTTTCATGTTTTGGATCAACCAACTGACTACAAAGCAACCACAGGGATTAAATTCTAATTTCCCTTTCTATTTTTCTTAAATCTGTTTTTGACAGACAAACATGTACGTCATTTTTCCTTGTTTTGGTTTTGTTTAGTGATCCAACAAGCTTATCTCGTATTATGAACATGTTTGAGTTCAAAATGAAGTAGTAGACGAAGTAACACCTGTCTGTTAAAGCAAACAGCTTGCTCCTGCAAACATTACATGATGTGGCTGTAGCTCAATACACCCAGCATGCAGTCAAGAGGTTCAGTTACTGTTTGACTAAATCTCAAAATGAGCCATGTGTCTCATCTATGTGACTTTCACTGTGTTGTGATTGCTAGTGCCAGACACAGAGGCTTCAATGTCATGGAACTGCTAAAACTCCTGGGATTTTCATCCACTAGAGTGTCTACAGTTTACAGGAAATTATGTGATAAACACACAAAGAAATGCAGTTAACAGCAGTTTATGTGGCAAAAACACTTTGTCACCAGGAAAGGTCAGAGGAGACTGGCCAGACTTGTTAAAGCTAACAGGAAGGATGTGCAAGTTGCAGCCAGTACAGCAGTTGTTTTCAAAAGTTCATTGCTAAACACAAAACTCATGGAACCTTGAAGAAGATGGACTACAGCAGCAGAGGACCACACCAGGTGCCAGATGAGAATGTGAGTACATTTAGAACCACTACCAACCAAGCTTACCAACAACTCCTACTGGTACACAGGTATATCTGCAACAAACTGATTCCTAAATAACAGACACACAAACCAGCTCAACCAATTCTGTTTTTATTTAGGAAAACAAGGTAATCATTCTTTCAGAGTGAAATGATGCCATTAATGCCTCTATTTCCTCTTATTTCTCTAGTACTGCATCACTGAGCACATTTGACTTAATATAAGAGATCCACAGGATGTGTTAATGATATTTAGTTCTCATCAATACATTTACATTTCAGTATCATTAATTGTAATTGATGTAACTGTGCCATGTATATTTTCTGTTATGCTGAAACTGTTGTGTTGCAGTCATTACAAAGCAAATTAAGACAAATTTGTGATCTATGAATTGCACTGAAGTGGTTTGTTCCTGATATCTATTTTGTTTTCTGCAGTTCTTCATTCGAATATCACTTGAAGTGAATCATCTGTTCATCACCTGTCCCCATACTGTATCTTTATTTATCTTTGGACAAGCTTCTTGTGGGAAAAGCAAATAGAACAGTTTGGTTTAGCTGAATTTCATTTAATTCTGTGGTTATCTTGGGTTCTCAGCTGCGAAACATTATTAGTCTAGAAAATGCACTCCAGTATACTTCTAGGGTAACAACAGGCCATTATGAGTAGGGAGATCTTACAAAATTATGTACACCACATCACTCACAGTCTAACCGCTACAGCTGGCATGTAAGTACAGCCACTGGGAGGTTCCTCATGGCTCATTCAACATTCCGCAAATTCTGTATAGGTCAAGAAAACATAAAAGAATCTATGATTTTTGATAACATCAACAGAGCTGGAACTTCAGATAACAACGGGAGCAGTGGAGAAAGTAGTGAAACAGGTGCTGTGATTGAGGAGAATCGAAGGTCACTGCCATCTGCTAATGCTACCTGAGAACCCAAGACTGTCCTCCCTATAAAATCAGCGCCCCAAAACGACAATGTTTACATTCAAGTGACAAAGCCATCTAGCAGCCATAGTAATTATGTTGACTGCATGTGAAGCATGGAGGAAGTCAGGTGACATTATAGTAGAGGTACAAAGGTACAACAGTCAATGATAGTTTCTTTTAACTATGACCGGAGTCGTTCCTTAACCTTGACAGAGTGTTTATTATTGTAGATGAAGACAAAGATTCCCCAACAAAGTACTCATTTTAACCCAAACCTCGATGTTTCCCTAAACCTGACCAAGTCTTTGTTGTGCCTCAACTCAACCAAACCCCAGTGGAGTTGTCACATCATAAAATTGATTTATTATCCAACAGTGATTTGTAACGGTTTTGGAAGACATAGACAAGTTATGTTGGTCTGCCGATATGGGCGTCAGATCAGAAAACGCTTGTATCGTTCTAGAGGGCAGTTACAAACAACTTATTTTTTGTTTAATTTGGAGGACTTGTTGGTAAACTGATGCTGAAGGATTCTAATGCAGCTGAACCAGGTTCCAGGACTGATAAAATGGACTAATGGAAGCATCCTTTAGAAGCATTTAGAGGTCATGCAAATAAGAAACATCACAATGAGGGATTATTACTAACATTACTAGTGCACTCTCTTTCAGTTTTAACTCCAAACAAATTGGCATAGCTAAACTTTCTTTATAACCTGTCTGATCATTAAATCACTTGTGTTTCCTGCCCCGTCTGACTTCTTCTTTTAGCAATGTCGCCGTGTTCCTAGACCTCATGAATTAACTCTATGGAGTACAGTGTTATCTTAACTGATAGAAATGATGGCCAATATTGCTATTCCTGCCAGTCTGTGATAATAAAAAAGATAATGGGAAAAATGTTCCTTTTAGAAACTGGTATAACAATTACTGTGCGGGGTCAGAAACTTAATGACAGAAGTAGATTTCTATGGTGTCGTTTGAGGAGGGGGTTAAGCCAATCAGCCTTCAGTCCTCTGAGAGCCAGACTTTGACCTTATTCTTTATAATGCTAATATGTAGCAAAATAAAAGCTTGATTGAGAATTAGGTATCAGATATCAGAATTTGTTTCTGCCATAGAACCACATAAAATTGTGAAACTATGAGAGGTAACACTTTTATACTTTAACAGAGCATCTTTGGCTGCAAAATCTACCACAAGACCAGACAAGTCTTGTTTGTCATGTCTGACCCCCTGAGCTCCTAAAACAGAGTCCTGATTGGCCAGCAGTCATCTCACCCTGAGATGTGAAAACACCTCTTTGAGTATAACTGATTGTTCTCTCCTCTTCGTGTGCCTGCTGGCTCTCCAGAGCAGCAGAGGGTCCTACTTGTCCCTCCTTCTGCTCTCTGGGGTAACCTCCAACAGTGGAACCCACAGAAAGGCCCAGGGCCTGTTCTCTCTGCTGTCACCAGACACCCACACTAGAAACCCTATCCTCTTCCCTGCAGAGTTAACTGCACATGTGAAGAAATTCCTGCGGTGAAGTAGATGACGAGCCGAGAAGCAAAAACACTTCCCCTCTCTCCATCCACACATGAGATGGCACACACACTGTGGCCATTATTCATATATCATACATTCAAAACTGATCTCAAAATGGCAATACGATCATTTCACTACCACAGCACAATCCATATTTAACAATTCCAGCCATGTTGTAGCATCAAATCCTTTCTGCCAGAAAAAGTGGTTTCATAGTTTCATGTACATAGTACAGTTTCTGTTGCGCATAAAGTGGTTTAAAAGAGTACTCCCCCAATTTAGTATTGCACTCCTATAACTCAGACTCAGACTCATGACGGACAGTAAAAAAAGGGATAAAAATTGATGCAGCAGAACCAGATATTGTCTTTTTCATTCTATGCATTCTTCTTTCTTTTCAAAACTTACCGCCTATATTACTATAACTGTAGCTATGAAACTTGACCACCAACAGTTGGGTGGTTATTGCTGCCTTGTCTTGACTTAAAAAAGGCTTTTGATATTGTCAGCACAAAATATTACTTAGAAAACTAAAAAGAAGCTGGGCTTTGAATTTGTTACAATGAAATGGTTCGAGTCCTATCTACAAGTAAGGAGTCAGTATGCTCATTTTCAAAATGGCCTATCAGCCTGGCACCATGCTGTTACGGTGTGCCACAGGGAAGTGTACTTGGGCCACTGTTCTTCTGCCTTTATATGAAATACCTCCCAACATAGCTGACTAAGTGCAGAATCCAAATGTATGCAGATGATACAGTTCTTTGCTACTCAAAACAGGAATGAAAGACAGGGGAATGTCAGCAGGCTGTAACAGGGTATGCGGAAAGAGCTGCTTTGTGGTTTATAGTTAAAAAACGGTCACTAAACCCATAAAAAACTAAATCCTTCATAAACTTAAACTTCATAATTAGCGACAGGGGTAATATCTATGAGCAACTCCTCTCTTTTACAGACTTGTGACAGCATCTCCTTCAGTGGAAGGTGCATAAGACCATGGTAATCAATAAATTAAATTAAATTCTTCTTAAGAAGTAGCTTGTTTGGGTGCAATAAGCAGAAAATGGGCATTCGTGAACAGGAAAGTCCTCATCACTATGTGCAATGGCCTTCTCCTTACTCCCTTACAATACTACAACACTACTGCAGTGTAATAGACCAGGGTTAGATCAGATTAAGTTACACCTTCATTGATCCCCAGTGGGGAAATTCAGTTCAACTTCTCATGACATGCAACACTCTGAAGGATCACATACAGGTTACATGATAAATGATGATATATGATATTATTTAGTGGACAGAATTACCTGACAGCACTGTCAGGTGGGCTTCACCACTGGGTACCTAATGGTCACACAAGGTCAGCAGCAGGTTTGGAGAGGTGGAATCTTGGAAATCCATGCAGCTTAACATGCTGCGTTCAAGAACAGTCTGCAGTACCATGGTGCCACTGTCTGGATTTAGCTAGACAGGTCTAGAAGGGAACAAACTAGTCTACAGGCTTCCAAATGGACAATGAAATCTGAACTCCAGTACACTTGATCAGCAGACTGTATTGACTGTTTGTTGTGTTTTAACTGCCTCTGGGGATGGCAATGTCTGTCTGTTGGTCGGTCCACCACTTTGGTCCAGAATTAAATATCTCAACAAGTAGAGGAAGGATTTCCATGTAAATTTTACATTCATGGTCCCCAGAGGATGAATCCTACTGACTTTGGTGATCCCCTTCCTTTTCCTCTAGCACCACCAGCTGGTTGACAGCTTTGGCTTTTGGTGAAATATCTTGACAACCATTGGATGGATTGCCATGACATTTGGTACAGACATTCATGTCCTCTTCAGGATGAATTGTCAGGTCATCATCAGGTCAAAATTTCAGATGCCAACATGAAAGTAATAAAGTAAACTGAATAGAATAACCCATATTTGCTTAGACAGTGTGTATGCACATGTCAAAAAATTATATATTTGCATTTCACACAGTAAACCATTGTAAAGAAAAAAACAGTATGTAAAGTTGTGCATTAGGACGTGTTCTGTGTAAATTATATGTAAATAAGTGACTAGTGTAATACATTCATTTTACTCAGCTGTAACTCAGCTCAGCTGTAATTTGTCAATCTGGATCCCGATCACCAGTCATTTTGATGTTGTGTGACAGTTTCACAAGTCAGATGCAGAGAGGTTCATTCTCCTTCTCTCCCCATCAGAGTTAATGATCAATGATAAATGAGCGCCTGCATGTTTTTGCGTAACGAACAGAGCTGGATCACTGGTGCAGACATCACCAAAGAACAATTCCCTGTGTCATCTAAGAACCAGGTGTTACCATATGTTCAATGTTTGTATTATATTTAGAACCTGTGGACGGATTGAAACTATACTGAAATTGTCCATTGCAAATTTTTAGATGGAGTAAATTCATAATGTTTTGCATTTTATCTCCATGTGTACATACATCCTCACATGGTTAAACACATACACTCCCCTCCAAAAGTATTGGAACAGCGAGGCCAATTCCTGTATTTTTGCTGTAGACTGAAAACATTTGGGTTTGACATCAAAAGATGAATATGAGACAAGAGANTCTCTTGTCTCATATTCATCTTTTGATGTCAAACCCAAATGTTTTCAGTCTACAGCAAAAATACAGGAATTGGCCTCACTGTTCCAATACTTTTGGAGGGGAGTGTATGCATGTACATAGTTTGTGGTCATTTATATAATATAACATGATAAACAGTATATGTATATAATGTATATAAATAACATGGTGGTTCCAGAACATGATGGTGTCATCAGTTTACTCTGGTTGCCTGCATACTCTACATCTCAACCCAAAAGAGCATCTTTGAGGTGAGACAGAATGAGAGGTTCACAGCATGAATGTGTGGTCAAAAACAAAAAAGGGTCAAAGTGCAAGTTCCATCTTTATCTGGGGACTCTGCTCCTCCAGATAATATTCTGATCACGTCCAGAACATCAACACTGAGAAAACTCAGGCTGTTTTGCAGACAGAAGGGGTCCTACCTGGTATTAGTGAGGTGTATGAAATAAAACTGCCTGATGAGTGTACCCATCATGCTGGTTTGGCATAATTACATTTCTAGGGTTACACATGCTGGCTCACTGGGAGGGGGTGTAGCAGTTTCTTGTGTTATTTTTTTTAATTGAATTTTTGGGTTACTTGACACAAAACAATTTTTAATCACGCCATGTTGTTAATTAATTGGGCTATGTTAAGTTACAGCTGTGGTAGAGGGAAAGTGTGTGCTTGGTGTTGACACTACAATAATATGAGCTTTTATCATTGTAGAACATGCACAAAACTTCACTGCAATAGTGCCCCTTCCATGACTATTCCCAGAGCTCCTCTGAACATATACTGTATAGTGCTGTAATATTTTCACTATCAAATGAGGAAATAGTCAGCCCATCCTGCTGAATCTCCAACCATCCAAGTGAATAACTTTTGTAGATTCATTTCAGAAATACATTACAAAATATAGTCACATATAAAATTACTGCTGTCCTTCACTAAGCATTTCCATAGTGAGTGTGAGGAGTCTGAGAGTGGCCGGTGAGAGTTCTGGCTGATGGTTTGGTTGGCAGAGAGGTTATCAGCTTCCAGTGTGCTTACAGAGAAGTAACCACTTCATTCTATAGCTCGTCCTCTTCTAGCAGGTTCATTACTGATCCTGTGAAACTAGAATTGTTTTATTCGGCAATAACACTTTGACACTCGGACAGAGAGCTGATGAAGGTGAACCGAAGCCCCAGTCACCCCTAAATAATCTAGTGTGGATTCCTGGGTCTGGTCATTGGTCTTAAAAAAGCTTAATGAAAGGGATAATGTAATAATGGATAATGGTCCAGAATTGCCTACACTAAAATAGACCATGTGGTAAGTTAAGGATATGTACTAGCGCCAGCACCAATTCCATAGATCAACAAAGTCATGTCATCTCTTTTGAGTTTCTCTTTTTAACAAAAATGCTGCTTTGATTGAGTTATTACTTCCATGCACTTCTACTTTGCTGATTTTTTAAATCACTGTTAAGCTTCTGTCAGTGGAACACAATATTACTTTTTAATATTTCACATTAAAAGTCTGACTATGATATTACACTTCCTGCAGATGTTTACCAGGGCTATAGGACTTGAGTCTGTTCTTGGCTTTGACATGTAGTTTTTTATGCATGAATATCTGGAAAGATGTCATTCTTTAGCTTGTAACACTGTGAATATAATATTTTTGTTATTATTGTAATTATGATTTTGGCAAATAATGCAACATTTAGGCCAAAAACATCTTAATTTGTGCCTCTGAAGGAGCATAAACATTTCTCCTTCTGAGTTGCATCATTTGATATCTGCTCTGCAAGCACATTATTTGATTAGATGGAATACACCGCTAGTTGTCTCACAAATCAATTTAAAAAAAATCCAAAGTACTGTACTCAGTGATTGAACATCACAGTTGACTCTCAGTATGAACAATAGTGAATGGGCACTGTGACAGCTACACTGTAAATCATTTTAAGCTGGTTCAGCTTAAAACACTTAAGTTCCCCTGCAGCCTTAAAAATGTGTGTTAACTAAACTTGGGTTGAATAATTACTTCAAAGTCGACTTATGAGTTTTAAAAATGTAAAACCAACTGAGTTAAATTAACTGAACCTAAGAAAACCTGTTCAATAACCTTAAGATAATAAGTTGAATCAACAACTGTTCAGTCACACTGACAAATGTAACAGTAAGATTTGCTTTCTATTTACATTTTCTCAGTTTTAAAACAGCAGCTGCTCCTGTTAGAGCCACTTTAGTACGTACGTATGCTAGTACAAAAACTACATGCAAGGCTACTCCTGGTGACTTTATTAAATTAAGTGACAGGGGACTAAATTCGACACTAACCGTCATCATGGTTTGCATTGTTTTCATTCTCATAAAAACAAACAACCATGACTTATATTAACATGTATTAAAGACACAGAAAGTTTCCACCATGTGTATTTTCTTTAAACTATAAAAAAGAGGTGTGTCTGGAGAGTTTTAACTCCCAAACCATGCATGCCAGGAAGTCTGCTAATATGTTAATCCTGTGTCTTTAGAAACTTAATTACAGTAAATGAGTTGAGTGAACACGCAGCAGTACATTCAGTTAACTCATGATTTCAAGTCAAAAGATTTCAAATCAGAACAACTCATGTTTATAAGTTCTGAAATGGTCTGGGAAAAAGCCTAGAAACTTTAAGTTGAAGTAGCCTGAAATTGATCAAACTTAGTATATTTACTTTAAGTTCATGAGAAAAGATTAGTTAATTTAGATTCCACTAAATTACTGTATGACATTTACAGTGCATCATACAGAGAACTACATAAATAATAATATTACATTGAGCTCTATCTTAGGCTCCTGCAGCCACAAGTCCTCCAACTTAAACAACACAAAAAATACATCATTTGTCCATGCCTGAACGATACATAGAAGTGTTTTCTGATCTCACACCCCTGTCAGCAGGATGATATTATTTGTCTGTGTCTTTCGAAAACTGTTACAAATCACTGTTGAAAAGTAAGTCAGTTTTATGATGTGACAAACCCATGGTTAAGGTTTGGTTAGGTTTAGGCACAGAAACGATCATGGATTAGGTTACAACAAGTACTTAGTTAAGGTTAGAGAAACATCGTAGTCATTATGGTTACAATAATAAACATGTGGTTCAGGTTAGGAAACGATGGGGGCCATGCTTGAAAAAATTATTTAACGTCGGTCGGAAACATGAAACGAACAGTGGTCTCCTGTGTTAAAGTCCATCCATCCACCTCGACCTCTTCAGCATGTGGACTTTGTTGCTCTTATGACAGCATCACCTAACTTCCTCCTTTGCTCCCATCATAATTGCTATGGCCACTAGAGGGCTTTGTCACTTGAACCTAAACAGGTGTCATTTTGGGGCACTTGCTGAGATGACTGATGCTGTCATTCTTATTGAGAGGACAGTATCGGAATGGCATTATTCCCTGTTGTTCCAAGTAAGCAATCAGTCAAGTCAAAGGACATCCAGTGGACTGAATTTGAAAGGCATTTTAGTTTTTTAGACATGTATGATATGCCACATTTAAATATAGTCACTGACATGCAGGTGAAACAACACCTACAAACCTGTAAAATGTTCACTTTTTGACTAAATTTAACCTGGTTTCAATCTAGACGTCTTCTGGTCTATTAATCATGGAAACTTTACTGGGCTGTCAAATTCCTGTACATGCAGTCTGAATCATATAGTCTCTGTCAGCCTGTCTGTCCACTCATCCTAAGTGTCTGTCCATCTATCTGCTTCCTGTAAATTGCTGTGGATAACAGCTTCAGTCAAATGCCAAAAAAGCTAATGTATTTTTTTTTTGGTTTATTTAAGTGACCTGTACAATCACACATTCCACCCCCCCAACCTCCACACACATTCACTATTGCTGACTAATGTTGATAAGAGGCCTCAGCTGACATTGCTTGTTTGGCTCCTGCCTCTAATTAAAAAACATCCGGGTGTCTGATTTCCCTCCACATCTTTTCCAACTGGCTGATCCATACTGAACTCCTGCAAGATTAAAAATGTTAAGTGGTTGGCTTGAGGCAGCCGCAGAGCCCTCATCACTTCTAGTGGTGTGGTTTCATAAAAGTAATTCAGTTATTGATTCACCAGTCAAAAGTGATATGTGTTGGAGACTTGAGGGCTCTGGCAAGGTTGATCTATAGACGAGGTGAAGCTTGAAGAGACCCAAGTGGGCGATGCAGAGAGAAAGAGATAGGAAAGAAGAGAGACAGGAAGTTCAAATAATTAAGTCACGGATGTCACGTTGACGAGTCGGCATGGAGTTGACATGACAGCTGTTTCACGGCTTCACTTTCAGAAAAAAAGATGTTGTCAGCTCCTTTAACATTAATATCTAATCATTCTCGCAGAAACAGACAGAGCTGACACCGCTGAACAATCCCATCCCCCAAATTTGAGATTTGACAGGGTTGCTTTGAGGTGAAATAAATTCCTTTTGCCTTGAGCGAACTGCCAAATATGAACTTGTTACCTGTAAAGAGTGGTTAAAATCAAGAGAGACTAGGTTTCTGGACTCAGAGCTTCATTGATCAAACATTCATCAAACTTTGATGTAGTTTCCATTTGAGACTAATGCCCAGTTATAAGCAAGAATACTATGAATGGCCCGTAACAGTAAACAAACAGACAGAGCCTTGATGCAAGTGGTGTGTCAGGGGTGATGCAAATCAGCAACTGGGGTGGAGATAGAGGAACAGCTGATTGAAGTGATAAAAAGCGCACCGATTTTTGATCTTTAAAGATTTCTCTGTTAACCAAATGCTCAAACACTTTTTTAGTGAGTAAATTATATGCACAGTCACTTTATCTAACTGATTCTGGTCCCAGTCTACACAGTTTAGGCAAAAGTATTTATTAGCCTTTCTTCCAGAGGAAGTCAAGTAATTCTGTCTCCCATCCCAAAACAAAGTTACAATGACGAAAATACACGTTTTTTTGTATAATTTTTTCTATTAATTGTTGTTTAATTTTGTTAAGATGACAACGTTCTGTAGTAGATACTCATTTATCTAGAATATGGATTGTACACCCAAAGAACACACAATATTACAGAAAGGTTACAGAGGCTAGTGAACAGAGGCTTGACCAGAGGTAATGACAGGACTTTGGCTTTCTATTGATAAAGGTGTCAACTGTTGGGAGTGTGGAGCGTTTGGAGTTCTACCAACTGCTACTGTACTGCTAATTTAGTGGTAAAGCTAGTAGTATTAGTTTATGGTATTGGGGCAAATTTACACCTTCCCTACCACTCATTCACACATCTCTCTCTCTCTCTCTCTCTCTCTCGTCTCTGCTGCATGTGCTGAAGCCTCGCTAAGCTAGAAGCTGAAACCAGTCTGGTTCTAAACCACGTTCTTAGCCGCCAATGAAGGTGGAGACTCTGGGAGACTGAAGTCACTGTTACTGCTTTTAGTGTTGGCCGGTAACAAAAACACTTTGGGTCACACAAGTGAAATGCAAGCTGTTATGTGGGCAGTGTAAAAATGGACTTGTCCTAATACATAGCAGTAAGGTTCAGTTATTTTAAAATCCTACACCAACCAGAATCCCTTGTACACAGTGCCTACCCAGGACACTCCTTTTATTGGATACTTTTGACAAAGGCTTTTGCTGGGGGTGTTTTTAGGAACAGCAAACAGCAAATAATTTTGCTCAGGACAGCAGAGACAAGTTAGCTTTGGCCAGCACTGGATTTCTGTTAAACAAGGCTTTTGTTCATGTACAATTTTTTTTCACCTGTCACGTTGTCCAGTTGCATCATACAAATGTGTAAAGATCACAAGAATAAACAACACCCATGAGCAAGTTATCAATTTTCAGAAAAGATACGGAGCATTGCGTCGCACTTTGCGCCATCAGGCGGATCTGCAGTTAGAGGCCGAGGGATATTTCAATAAAGTGCACTGAGAAATTTAACGTAATTCATATACATGTACTACCCACATTACAACAATACAAATCACGTTAAAGTTGGCCTTTAAAACCAGAGTTCGAATGGAACTATGGTTCTATGGATTTTGAATGACTGCCAGATCGATTATCTAGTCATTAACATGGCTGAAATGTGTGTAGACAGGTGGGTGTAGACAGTCATGTGGAAGGATGGAGGGATGCTGGAGCATCAATCTGACAGAGCTGTGATGGGATTTGAATGCATATTTGAAATGTGAAGGCGGTGTGCTCAAACTAAAACGGGGTAATCAGTTGCTCTATAAGCTGCTCTTTAAACTTGTTTGATTGAATGATGCACACCCGAAGGGATCGATGGAAGTCGGTGAAAAGTCAGTAAAGAAAAAAATAAGCGTAAATATTTTCAGATCGAAATGTCAAAAAAGCTCCAAACTGTGACAACGGCTTCATCCATCGACCAGTTTCTCAGAGTAACAGTCAGTACGTTTGCGGCTCCACTTCCTGATAAGACTGACCCTGTGCTGTGTGTGACTCACATCCAAACGTGAGTCAGGTTTCTTTTTTGGGATTATTGATCACGTTTGTCTGATAAGGAATTGCCAGGGTTTGGATCTATAGCTCAGGCTCTGCACAGTTGCTCAGCACTTCATTTTGCTGTAATGCATAATGCCCAGGAAGTTTTGAATTATTTTATGCAAGTGGAAAATGATTAAATTTTCAGTGAATGTGAAATGTATGTAGGGATTACTCTGTTCAGGGTCTTTGAAACACTATTTTGTCTATGATAGCACAATGAAACCTTCCACTGCTTCTGCTGTATTGTACAGAAAACAGATGGGATGCAATGAAACATATCTGAACAATAAAGAGAATTGATATACAGTGCAAAAACACAAAATCTCCCATCAGCGTTTAAAAGCTGTTTTTTTCTTCTTCATGTTGCAGGACGACAAAGTGGTGGGCCAACACTGCTGGTGTTTCCTGCTGTGTTCTATTCATGTGGTGCTGAATGTGAAAAATAAATAATGCACTACACTATTAACCCAAAATTTCTTCTATTGCCTCTCCATCATTCCCCATATATTTTTCCCAGATGCAGTATAAACCCACATGATGCTGACATTTAGAGACTGCATAAAGGAGATAAACCAACAAAGCACCTTTGAACTGAATTGATCAAATTTCTCAGGGATCAGATATTGAGACCTTTTCTTGGGTGGAGGTTAGAGGAAGGATGGGATAGAAAACCAAAATAATTATACTTTTTGTTGAGCATTTTCATTTTTCGGCTGGCACAGAGTGCTGTATGCAGCTAGTGTGAAATACAGATTATTTATGATTTATTTTAAAAATTCATTTTTATATCTGATGAAACTCCAGAAGTTATAGAAGCAATATATTTTAATTTAATGTACGAAAACTGGCCAGTCCAGGCAACGATGAGCCCTGCTGAAGAGAGGGCTCTGGAAAGCACAGCATTAAGCCTCCCTTAATAATTGATCTCCTGCTTACCCGACACAGCAAACAGATTCTCTATTCTGTATCTTGTTGCATTAATCAGCTAAAGTACAATTATAACACACTCTGCCACTCCTTCCTATTTGATTTTCAGCTCAGGGGTCACACCGAACCTCTCTGGACGAGAGTGTTTATATTGTACCGATTCACTACAGTGCACAGAGACAGAAAAGACAATCAGAAACTGTTGCCTCTCCACAGCCGATCTGTGCTTTAAATTTGGCATCTGGTGCTCTTTTCTTTTGGTGCACACATCAGTACACAGGCAAACTGCTGTGTCAAGCTCTATCTGACACAGCGTAGTCATGTGAAAAAGTGTTTGCTTTTGCGATTGTTTAGACGCTTAAGTGCTAAAATCCCTTCCAACCCCTATCCAAATCAAGAAGAGTGTGAATCCCAGACAAGGCTACATCATTTACTGTGTGCACCAATACCTTGAGACTACGTGACACAAAAAAGAAATTACACATTCTTCCTTTTACAAAGGGGTTTGACTGCTACAACTTTCAGGGCAGGGCACGACAGTCACATTATTTAAAGCGTGGGGGATTTTTGACGACTGCCACCAGTCCATCTCAAGGAACAGATATGCTTCCGTTTTAACAGATGTAACAAGCAGCACTGACTGAAATGTATATCACATGTACGTTAATGATTTTGCGTCACTTGTGGGTACAGTGATAACAGCCGAATTCTGGGCACAGCAAACATTTGTGACCTGCTCCATCATTTTGAGCCACTTTGAGTCACTTTGACCCAGAAACACATTTTTTTGTATTTCTGTAAAGTTTGGAGAGAAATTAGACTCAAAGTGGTCACAAATGTGTATTACATGATCTACAAATGAAAAATAAGATTTACAAACGTGTACAACGATTTGTGTGTAATTTTGGGTACTCACAAATGCGTGTTCCAATCCACACACAAATATCAAGTAATATGAACACATGTAAAACAGTTTTACAAATGCACACATCACAACCTGAATAAGTATTAATATTTTACGTACAGATTTTTCACTTGAACTACACAGATCTGATCATTTTCTTTTTATCTTTCGAAAAGCTTCCTGTGTGTACGGATGTCTAAAAATATTTGTGACATTCTTTTGTATTTATTTACAGATGTGTGTGCACGGATCGCCTCATAGGCACGGATCAGGTTACATTTGCGTGTGGAGTTTTGAGACTCTTTTTACGTCTCCAGCTCCACACAGATCTACAAATGCATGCTGTGTTTAAGTGCTGGTGGAAAACTGGGGCATCTGGGCTTTCCTTGAATTTGTCTGTAATTTCAAAGTGAGAAAGATGTTTTTCTAAATAGACAGAATACCTTGTCACCCCTCGATTACAACACATACTTGTTCTTCTGCTGGGACAACAGCCAGTCCAGACAAAAAGTGGATGTTGTCCCGGTGGCTCATCCTCTGAAGTGAGTTTAAGCTAAACGTCCCGTTGTAAACAAAACGTGTAGGCTTTGCATTATGAATATAGTTATAACCTCAATATTCCGGATAACGCCAAATAACATTATCTACGTCTGTTTGGTGCCCTGTTCATCTGACCAGAATTTGTTTAAAAAGGCGCTGATAGAAATACTTTCTCCAGCGCCAATTGCTGAACTGAACATGGCTGCACCTGAAATCTTCGAAAGCATGGGACCTTGGAACGAACGCAGGGAGAAACTGGTGTCCTTCACTGACTTATGCCCCAGAGGTCAAGCAACGGATCAGCAAAATGAAAGAAGATGGATTTCTGCTTCCCATTGCCACCCATCTCTAAAACCATATTACCACATGGGTGTTGCTAATTGTTCATTTATTAAATCGTTCTTCTGTGAGTGTGTGTGTGTGAAGGGGTTGTAATGGGTGTATCTATTAACAGTGGCTGCATAGTTGTTGATGGTTTGTTAGAACACCCCAAGTCATTGCTTTCGTCCCATAGTGAAAATAAAGCTTGACAAAATGTTTTTTGACTTTTTCTTTCTTGGAATATATCATACAGGTTTTATACCTTAATGTTCCTAAAGCAGACACACATTTTACTTGTAATTCTCTGCATTTTGTCATCTTACATAATAATCACTGATGATGCAGCATAGATTCTTTTAAAGGCATGAAAATGCATTACGCTTTACTTACCACCAACAATGAAACATTATGATGAAGCATGCATTATTATAGATGCATCACTATGTACTTCACTTTACTTAACACATACAATGATAACTTACAATACAGCATGGACTATTATAGCACACTGTGAGTCCTTACTACAGTTGATTGTTGAGGTGTGTATAGGTAAGTATAGGTAGTCATAATGTATTATAAGCCCCATCAGTCAACCTCTAGTTTATAACTAGTCAAGAGCATCCATAAGACACTTGAACTTATAATTCATTATTTCACCAGTCAAATGCTTTTAATGTGAAGCAGCAGCAGTGGGATGTTCCGTTTGCATTAGCAATAACTAACATTGCTCTGACACGGTGTAAAGAGAACGACCAGTTAACGTGAGACTGTTACGTTATCAATGAGATCAAATTCTACTGAATTGCATGCATGTTTCGTTTTCCTGTAAATCCCTCTTGCATCCCTCTTGTGAAGGCAATTTGAATCCAGCCAGGGAATGGCGGACTCCACCACAAACAATGAAAACTACTATATAGTGAGGTAATTACCAACAGTCAAAGTTGCTTTCTTTAGAAGCAGGATGATGGTCTCCTAACCCTAAACAACCCTAAACAAGTAGTTATATTTAACCCAAACAGAATTTATTTCTTCTTGCAACAGGGATTTGTAACAAATGTTTATGAATGACTTGAGAGAATCTGGGGAAATTAAGGGGGAATTCAACGCCTTTGTTTTGTGGCCACTGTTCAGCAAAAGTTACATTTTGTCGCTGTGTGATGACAGCAGAGCAGTGATTTGATACCTTTGACAATCATATGGTGTGCTCCATAGGGTTGTGAAATGAAGACACTGTGAGGAAAGGGAATGGATGCTGGCTCGTAAGAGGTACAACGCATTCCTCTTCTGGCTGGTATTCCAGATTTTTATCTGAAGCTGATATCAGCAGACAGGGGTCTGAAGAGTTGACAATTAAAAGCATCCCTTTCAAAGACACAACTTCAATCACTGAGCGCTAATCAGAGCCGCCGAGAGCCCTTTGTGTCGCTGAGATCCTGCTGCCTTCAGTGCAGCAGGACTCTACAAGAGAGATTGATCACTGTAAGCCGGTGCCTGCCTTACAATATCTTCGGACAAATCACAGACTAATTGCCACGACAAAGCACACATGATAATGAACAAAGATCAGAACAGGAGACAGAGCGGGAGAAAAAAAGGAAAAGTGTCAAATCATTAGTGATCAGAGCATGGCTTTGGGACAGTCAGACAGTGGCTGCTTATTAATTTTAACACCCATAACCCACGATACATCCTCACCTCTCCCCAGCAGAACCTGATTCATCCATCCCTCCATGTGTGATATCCTGAGGTTCCTAACTCTATTTTTTCATGCTGGCTGTGCCAAGTGACTTGCCAGGCCTGCCATTGTGTGTGTGTGTCTATCTGTACATGCATGTGTGTGTGTGTGTGTGTGTGTGTCAAAGTTTCCTGTACCCCTAATCTGTACAGTTATTGTAACATTTGTTCTGAAAACCTTCTGCTAAGACAAAAACAACCACAGTCACACCTGCATTCAAATGTGTGCTGTGCCTGTGTGGTATACATATATCTAGGCATGTTATCCTGTTTTAATGCTTATGGTAACAGTAGACAACCAGGGGGTTAGAAAACCATTCTCGCTCCATTAAAGGGTCAGTTCACCCAATTCACTAAAAAAAATAAGTATAATAAAATTTCTCATCCAAAGAAGTAAATAGCCATGCAGAAAGTTTTTGTTTCATTTGCCCAGGTTTGAGATATCCGTCTTTTGTTTTGCCAAGATTTTTGTCTCCTCCCATAATTCTATAGAGATTAATGGAATGATGGTTTGAGGTGCTCAAAGCACCAAAACCATCCATCCATCCATTATCTATACCGCTTATCCTTTTAGAGGGTCGCGGGGGTGCTGTAGCCAATCCCAGCTGGCATTGGGCGAAAGGCGGGGTACACCCTGGTGAGGTCGCAGGGTCAACAGGGCCAACAGGGCCAACATACAGAGACAGACAACCACTCACACTCACATTCACACCTACGGGCAATTTAGAGTCACCAATTAACCTAACCTGCATGTCTTTGGGTTGTGTGAGGAAGCCATAGTACCCCGCCTGCACCAAATCATGCATTTGAAAAACCCAACAGTAATATATGTCTTCGGAAACACATCACCTGACATTTCCAACTTCTTTCACTGTTTTCACCACAGCAAGCACCACTTCTTCTGCCACTTCACCCTATTTCAGGGGTTACACTTCATCTGCCACTACAACTGACCATCTCTTTTCAAGGCTTCCATCTCCACTCCATTCAGTGCTTGTACTTCAACTGAACTACTTTCAGCATTTTCATTCTAACTGCCACTTCAATGTCTTTCAGTGCTTCTGTTTCAACTGCCACTTCAACTTCTTTCAATGCTTCAACTTTGGGTACAATTTCAATACCTTTAAGTGCTTCAATTTTGGCAATTATGGACATACAAATACATTTCAGAGGCTCTAAAGAATAAACATTTAAAGCATTTGTTTCATGTTACAGCTGCAATTTCTAAGCTCATTTTTAGCTCACTTTTTGTCCCTTCTCGTTTCAATTTTGTGACAAATTGTCCTGTTCAACATTTCACACTGTACCGCTGAAGAAAATATAAAAGATGTTTAATAAAGATGGGTATCTCAGACGAAGACGCTAGCTTGAGAAACAGTTCAACACAGTGAGTGAGCTGACTCTCTGACAGCAGGAGGGTGCTAACTCTGCTGACATACAGATCCTGAAAACGTTTCTATAAGCACCTGGCCTCATAGATACAATACCACGTAGCAAAAGGAATTCCCTCTAACTGGCAAGTGGACGTCATCTTCTCGATGATGTGGGACGTCAAACTTTAAAGACTGGCAAGCATAATGAATGGTTTGCCTCTGAACAATTTATCATTGCAGCGAAACCTGCAAGCCCACTGCAACATACCATATTGTCAACGGTCTGCTCACTCTTTTGCAGCATGCTTCCACCATTGCTGCTTCTGTTCATATAACTTTTCATAGTAAGCAAGCAAACTTTATTTATAGCACTTTTCAAAATATAAGTTACAAAGTGCTTTACAGGAGGAAGAAAAGGGGAGAGGAAGAGATTTGAGAAGACAATATGTACAAACAAAGCCAAATTAATTGTGCAACCCGCAAAAAGTTATAAAATCAAGATAAAGCCAAGGAGAGACTTTGTGAGAGGCCGTCCAATCAATCCTAAAAGTGACATGGAGCCAATGGAGAGAAACTAAAAACTTATTTTTTTTAATTTTCCAGGTCCACAATACAACAAAAACAATACACAGGAACACTGACAGGGCAAGACCCCCCCACCCCCCAC
>NTHP01000115.1:1417682-1427769 GCA_003416845.1 Oplegnathus fasciatus | reverse complement strand
TCTAACTGGGCGGGTCTTAATTAAACCAAGTAGAGCCTATGTATGGGAAACACTGTATGATGTTGCTGTTGATATTTGTTGCTCATTTCTTGTGTTGTAAACATGTAAATCTCTCAGTTTAACTCCACTTACTGGCTTGTTCTGTGAACCTTTAAAGGCTGAGAAACGTTTGAACATTTACAGTTCAGTGAACTGGCAGCTCCGTCTTTTGATGAAGTTCATGTGATATGATGAAAGCTCCAGAACTGCTGCTAATCTGAAGCTCGCGTTTCATTTAAATTTGTCGTTTGATGATGATGACGGGTGGAGGTCAGAGTTTGTGACGCTGACTGTTTCTTTTGGTTTCCATAGCAACATGGATACCGAGTTGTTTATGGAGTGTGAGGAGGAGGAGCTGGAGCCATGGCAACAGGTGGATGACAGCGTGGAGGAAGACGAGATGGACTTCATCGACAACTACTGTGAGCCAGGTGAGGACACATACACACACACACACACACACACACACACACACACATAATACCTGTCTGTCTGTCTGTCTGTCTCTCTAGTGGAGGATTCTCTGTCTCCTCTTCCAGCCTCTGAGACTCCGCCCCCCAGGACTCCCCCATCCATCACACCTGCTCCAACAGGTATCTGTGTGTGTGTTTCTGCTGTGCAGGGGGGTGGGGGGGTCTGGGGGGGTATCCTGAACCCTCTCCCAGGTGTCAAAGTGTGCCAGAGTTACTGAAACAGCAGCAGGAGTTTAAAAACATTTTTCACTTTTTAAAACAATGAATGTTGTTTTCTGTTTCCTCAGCTTCCTCTTTGGTTCAGATCGTCTCCTCCTCTGTGATGCCTCCTCCCCCTCCTCCCTCCATCATCACCTCCTCCTCCTCTGTGGCCCGCCTCCCCGCCCCCTCCACGCCTGCAGCTGTAGCCCCGCCCCTGATGGCTCAGGCTCCGCCCCTCATCCTGACACAGACAGCAAGTGGAACGTTCCTCCTCCCAGCAGCCCCGGGAGCAGGCAACGGCCCGCCCATCCTCCTCACCACACAGGTAGAGAAAACAAACACACCCTCTGCTGCTCTACTGAAGGTCCTTACACTACCTGTTAGGTAATGTTCAGTTCACACACTCAGCTCTTGTTGGTCGGTTGTTTCAGTCTTTCCTCCATTTTGTTTGTAGTTCTTTTACGTAGTTGAGCCGAGCAGAGGCCAAGCTTCTCCAGGCTGTGACTCATCAGAGGATGAATGTTTCTCAGCTGTCTCTGGCGGTTTGAGTCTGTCTGTGGAAACGGGGGTTTAGTACAAGTGGTAGCAGCCGGTCAGCTGACCCTCTTTATGACAACGGTCTCAGACGCCGGCTTCTTTTATCAGGGATGAGTTAATGTAATGATACAGACGGTCAGAGCCGGCTGCTGGTATCGGCAGGGTAGGCGGACGTCAGGGCCACCGGGCTGCTGAAGGGGGAAGAGAGAGCAGTGTGATACATGCAGGCCGCTCAGACCATCGAACAGACACTCACACCTCTCCAAAATTAAAAACAAGGTCACTTCCACCGGCTGTAAGAACGTATAAAGCTCAGCATCAGCAGCAGGGGATGGAGGAAAAATTGATTCACATAAGAATCACAATTCTTATCTGTTATGATTCTGACGTAAATAAATTTAGGCCCTATGAAATCTGCTTTATATTCTCCCAAATTCCATGTTTTCCGTTTAAATTTTTCTGAATTCTGTGTTTTACGATGTAAGCACATTTTGTCATCAGAAAGAGTGTCTAATTATACGCTACACTGTATAAGAGTGAAGTTGAATATTTTTGTAGTATCTCTTTTCGGTGTTTAGACGTCCCTGCGTGCTCATCTCACAGCCGGCTGTACACTGAGACCAGTGTTATCTGTCCAGCTCGGAGGACGGCTCATTTTGATGAAAATTAGGTTGTAGCTCGTTGTCGACCTTACTGTGGTTGGAAAGAGGCGTCGTTTGTGTTTTAACTACATTTCCCTTATGAGTTATTGATCCGGGAATCTGTGAATATATTTCCAACTTTACCGAACTCACAGAGAGCAGGACAGAGCAGCGTGCCCGTAAATGACAACGAAACAGAGCAGCATCTGGTCATTCGCCTTAGGTGCTGTGAAAAAATGCTTATAATGGCAGGAAAACCCTGATTTTCATAAATTGCATCCATATTTTGGCAAATTGGAATGTATCTTTTTATTGGCTACACCTGCAGCGAACATACGGCGTAGGGTTGTGTGAGTCACAGGCAAAACAAAACGGTGAGCTTTGGGTTTGGGATTATTTGGGATTGGGTCTTCAGGTTTCAGACCCAGCACATCACTTTTTCACATAGTTTGTGTAATATGGGTAAGTTAACGTCTATAGACAACAGCAGTTTATGTAAGGAATATAGTTACTAAGCAACCGCCAGCTCGTACTGGCAAAATAAATGCCGACAGGGCGATCAAGATCCCAAACTGCCAATATGTTATTTCCTGTATACTGCTTGTTTAATTTAAACACTTGATGATCCATTTCTGTGTAAAAGGGCCGTGCACACCTAAAAATTATTAATAGAAGACCGGTGTTTTCGTTTGCAGAGCTGATCTCCACGGCGCATACGCACCACTTCCGTGCTGCTCTCACACCTGGTTTAACTAGTTTCATGGATTATAGTGGAAGCGTAGTGTTGCAGCAGCCGCTCCGCGAACGGTCCACATACGTTATGTGTTCAATGTAGCCGGACAGTTGATTCCATTTTTATTATCAAATTCCGTGATTCCATCGGTGTTATCCGCATCGCAGAAATCATAGAGCCCTACTTTCATTTGACATTTGAATGAACAGAAAACATGAACGAATGGTTTGGTTGGTTCTATTTACTGAATCAAGAATTGATTTTCACCTCTGCCTAAAGTGCTGCGCCTGGCTGCTGCAGATCGGACAAACACTGAATGTGAGCTGACTTCTGTCATGTGACTGAGCGGGCTGTTTCTCTCCATCTCATTCAGATGACAAATATGGAACATTTCAGATTTGAGGACAGCAGAGGTCGGACCTTTGAAGGCGAAGGTGAGATGTTGAGGTGTGGAACATGTGGAGGAAAGTTCCTCAGGATCATTTCACACCTGAAGAACAGCCCGATGTGTTCTTCACACCTGGACCTGCAGGACTTTCAGAGACAGTTAAAGCTGTACAACAATAGGAAATGGAGGAAGAAGTCTGATGCCAAGGCCAGAGAGAAAGACCTGGAGGCTTTCAAACAGAAGACCAGGGAACGAAGAAGGAAATGCAATGACAGAGCAAGAGAGAAGGATGAAGAAGTGTTCAGACAGAAAAACAGAGAACGAAGAAAGAAATGTACTGACAGAGCCAGAGAGAAGAATGAAGAAGCTTTCAGACAGAAAAACAGAGAACGAAGAAAGAAATGTAACGACAGAGCCAGAGAGAAGGATGAAGAAGCGTTCAGACAGAAAAACAGACAAAGAAGAAAGAAATGTAACGACAGAGCCAGAGAGAAAGACGTGGAAGCGTTCAGACAGAAAAACAGAGAACGAAGAAAGAAATGTAACGACAGAGCCAGAAAGAAGGATGCCGAAGGGCTTCGACTAAAAATGATACAGAAAGTTTGAAGGTAAAGCCAGAGAGAAAGACTTGGAGGCTTTCAGAGAGAAAACCAGAGAGAGGTGAAATGTGACGACAGAGCGAGACTGAAAGACGTGGAAGTGTTCAGACAGAGAACGAAGGAAAAAGTGTGACGACAGAGCGATACAGAGGAAGAGGAGACACTGACAAAGACAGAAATACAAAGAAGACAAACAGGTTGATCTACGAGCACACAACTGAACTAGCTGCTGCCTGCTGGACTGGTTAATGTTTACCTGATGTTTCAAACCAGCTGAGACTGAATGGACTTAATTTAAAAGAATAGCACAGAACATTAGATGTCCTCTGTTTACTGTGTTATTCCGGTTTTTCAGACTATAAAATTGAATAAACGTGTCTTTGTATCACCAATAACACAATAAATACAGTAAGTTCAAGTTCTTTATTGTCATGTACACAACAGTTACAGTGAAGCAGTCTTTGGCAATGAAAACTAATTCTCAGGCTCTTCCAACAATGCTCAAACAGTATATATAGAAGAAAATCACACAAGTAAAAAAGACAATCTACAGTAAGACATAAAATAGTGCAAACATTCAAAATATAGGAATATAATATATATATATATGTATATATATATAATGTAATACAATAAAGGAGAATATTACATATAATACTGTGATAATAAACATATGACAATACAAATGATAAACACAACACACATCACAAATCAGCAGTAAAGATGCAAAAGTTTACACAACTTATTGAACTTTAGGTATGGGGATATGACTTTATATAAGTGTGTTTTATACACCGATCAGCCACAAACTACTTTTGACAGGTGTTTCTAATATTCTGCCCCTCTCATGTATGTAAATGGGGTGAACAAAATATTAAAACCACCTTTCAATATAATGCACTCCAGTACAGCACCACCACCCACTACGACCTCAATAATAAACATCAAGTAGAATTATGACCTTTCTGACAGTGCCAACAAAAACTGAAATATTATAAGCTTCGTAAAGTAGAATTCATGGCAGAGTTGTTGTATTGGATCACATTAGATTGTACAGGTGTACTTAATGTTGTGGCTGATTGGTGTATATTTTTTCCCCGTATCACTCACATGTAGTGGTGCGACCATATTTACATGTAACTTGGGGCTGCTTTCACAAAGACAGACTTGGCTTAGGTGTAACTAATTGTCAGACTTCAGGCAGACGTCTAAATCCATTTGTTGCACAAAGCTGTTTAGTTCTTGTCTATCTTAAGCAGGACTAATTTACTTTGAATTGTGGGTAAATTAAAATGTTTTTCAAAGTAAAAAACATGGCTGGCTGAGCCACCATCTCAAACTGCTCAGCTCCGTCCACTCCAGCAGAAAATGATTGTCCTCTGGGAGAATTCGACAGTTACTGGACATTTTACTGTGACTGCCACTTCCTGCCCCTGAGAAAGAGCCCCGACTCTTTAGAGTTAATACAGTCTGTGGTTTCACTATCAGGATCAGCCCTCTCAGGCCCGGTTCAAATGTCCACCCAAACACACTCACACATGGTCCCTCTAAGCTCGTGAATGTTTCAGGGTTCCCTGGTTTTTGAGACGCTGGAATTCTGCATCTTAAAAAAAGAAAAACAGACAAAATGTGAAAGGTAAAGTCAGTAAGAAGGATGTTTTCCTTTTAGGTTTACTCTGCTCATGCTTCTGTCCAAGGTCTGTGATGTCACAGCTATGATGTCGTGTTTGTGTTTACCGTACAGGGTTTCCCAGTGCAGACGGTGATGAACCACGGCACTCCTCTGCTGCTGAACCTGCAGCCGGGTCAGACGGTCCAGCCACTCACTCTGATCCAGTGTACGACACCTCCATCAGACATTAATCAATAAGAAATATGATGTGATTATTGATCCCAGCTGATCTGATCGCTTATCACTGCTGGTTCCTGTGCCCACAGCCCCATCGTTGGGTCAGTTGGTACGGCCCAGTGTGGGCGTGTCCCCGGTCCTACCCCAGGGCCAGGCAGTCCAGACAAGACCAGGCCCCACTCCCTCAAGAGGCCCCGCCCAGCCTGGCTCCGCCTTCACTGCCATGCAGCTGCCCGCCACGCTAACCATCCGCACCAGCACGCCAGGACCCGGTCAGTCACACAGGACATATAAAAAAGATCAGACTGATTGAGGATTGAGTGATATATTGATTGATCTCTTTGTTTTTTCAGTTAACCTTCAGATGACCCAGGTGGGCGGGGCCAACACTCTGAAGCTGGCAGGTTCCCCCGCCCTTCCCTCTGGCTCGGCCAACGGAGTCAGAATCACTCCGTTCAGCAGCAGTACAAGTAGGGCAATAATCAATGCTTGTACCAATACCGATACTTTGGTTTTGATGCTGGTTTCTAACAATACTATAACAATAGCTAACAATAGTGCCATAAAAAATCTGCCTAACTTTTAAATATTTTTCAAAAAATAAAAATTGCACCAGGAATTTAGTCTTTGATAGGGATGGAGATCTTTAGAATTTTATTGATACAACTTATCGGTTCCTTTTAATTTCAATTCAATAAGAAAAAGTTAAGAATAGAGTTAACATTAATGTGAAAGGGATTCACCACTAGTACATGGACTGGTTGGTCTCAGCATCAAAGTCTACAAGAATTTCCCCCAAACTTTAAGATATGTGGCTAATGACCCTTCTCGACCAAGTAGTTCCTGGAACTTTGGAACCAGAACTACTGCGAAAACTCAGGAACTAAACTAGGAACTAAAAGTGTTGTTTGCATTTCCACCACACTGAAGGGCTGGGAAGATTAAGCAAATTAGTCAGATGATGTGTGCAGCCTTTGTTTAATGCCTCGACGCCTCTCCTTCCAGGTTGGGAACCACTTGTTTATGCAGCGTTGATCCAAAAACAAAATGTTTTTAGCCACAGAATTCATTACGAGCAGCTGGAATTTTATTGTGAAGGAGCTGCAGGAAGTATTGAGTTTCAGCATCAAGCTTACTTGATGACAGCTGGTGCAACCTTTTGGACTCTCAGCACTGACCTGTGGCGGCTGAAGAGTGGATCATTAAGGTCCTGTTAACTTTGGTTCACAGACTGAAAATCACTTCATTCAAACTCTTACAGTTTGACTACACTGTGTTACCATGGTTACCACTCTCCATGACAGTTTCTGTGTGTCACCTGGCAGCTCCTGGTCCCACCCCTTCTGTCGTCATGACCTCCAGTGTGACCTCAGCGCCGACTTCCGACCCCCCCAGGGTGGTGATGAGTGTGGAGGAGTTCTACTACGGGACATTTGAAGGCGACCTCAGTCTGAGGAAGCCACAGCCACTGGGAATCAAAACCTCCACCTTCACCTGCCAGATCTGCACGCACCTCGCAGAGAACAACCTTAGGTGGGATCAATGAGTACCTGAACACACCTGGACTGTCTGGATATACATGCAAAGGTCTGTATGTTCACCTGTGAGTGTTTGTGTGTGTGCAGGTTGATGCAGCACATGCTCCAGCACTCAGAGCTGATTGGAGGAGGAGGAGGTGATGAGCGGAAGTGCTGCAAGTTTTGTTACCGACAGTTCTCATCTCCAGCTCAGCTGCAGAGCCACCAGGAGCAGGTGCATGGCCCCGCCCTCTCCTCCTGTAAGAACCACACCTGGTCACACACCTGAAAAATTTAAAACAAATGTGTGCTCCTGGACTTGACTTGGGACGTAATGTAGGACTTGTTGGTCTTCCCTTTGGACTTGACTTGGGACTTACCTGTCCTGATGTGGGACTTGACTTTGGAATTGTGGGTCTTGACCTAAGACTTACTGTTCTCGTCTTGATTTGGGACTTACCTTTCTTGACTTGCACTTAGGGCTTACCTGTCTTGACTAGGACTTGACTCAGGACTTACCCATCATAACTTGGGACTTGATGGTCTTGACTTCGACCCCAGGGCTGCTCCAAGACTTACTTGTGTGAATTTGTACTGCACTCGGGTCTGCTTACCTGTCTTGACTCGGGTCATACCTGTCTTGACGTAATACTTGACCTGGGACTTTTAAACTTGATTTGAGATATGACTTGGGACTTACCTGTCTTTATTTGAACTTGATTTGGGACTTCTTGACTGGGGACCTGACTCGGGTCTTACCTGCCTTGACTTGGGACTTGGGGGGTGTGTCCACCAAAGTGTTTTTTCTAACGGGCAGCGTATTTATTGAATTGTTTGCAGCCGGAGCGCCGCGTATTTACACTATGCTACAAACGCCAGCAGCGTGACAAGGCGCTGAAAGTACCTGTATGTGCGGCAGACACCATGAAGTTTCCATAGGTTGTTAAGTTACTGTAGTCAGCAGAAAGTGTCCAGATAAGGTTCCAGGTTCAAGTAAAACAGATGTGAAAAGGGCCATGTATTGTGTTCGCTGCAACGTTACCATGACGTCTCCCGACCGTTCTTCAAAGCAGAGTTTGTCGGACTGCAGAGGCTAGTTACCAGCTAACTGACGAGCCAGGCTAAAGCCAGTTGAATTAGTCTAAAGAAACCAGAGGTCTCCCAACTATGGTTCGGAAGACCAAAGCTGGAAAGGTAGCACATGCAAGAGAACATTCCACCTTAAAAGTTGCCGGTAGCCTTTGAGAGAATTGAATTAAATTATTTTTTCTCCAGTCTACAGCTCACTAAAATTAACTAATAAAGATGAAAAGGCAGCAAAACACCCTTTCATTTTTTGGAACAGCTAAAAAGGTAAAAGTTTACGATGATGTAGTTAAATAATGTATGTTGCCACCGTAGGAACAGTGGTTATAACCTTGGAAATGAACGAAATATAATATACAGTCTATGCTCGCAACACATACTCCTGCGGATTTTCCGTATCATAGCAACTAAAGTTTCTCAGCTGAAATAATGCTGCGCCTCTCAAGCGCTCCCAGCTCGGCATTTTCAGAAGAGCGCCTGGCGTTTTCAGCTGGGAAAAAAATGACACAGGCCCTTACCTATTTTGACCCTATTTTGACTTGGACTTGACTCAGGACTTACCTGTCTTTATTTGGTCTTGACTCAGGACTTACCTGAGTGTGTGTCTCTCTCTCTCTCTCTCTCTCTCTCTCTCTCTCTCTCTCTCTCTCTCTCAGGTATGTGTCGTATTTGTGAGTGGGCGTTTGAGAACGAGCCGGCCTTCTTGAACCACATGAAGTCCAACCACAAACCAGGAGAGATGCCCTACATCTGCCAGGTGAGTCTGACTATTGAACCACTGACCTGGGTCAGTGTTTGTCCTGAGGCCTCATTAACTCAGGTGTGACTTGCAGGTGTGTTCATATCGCTCGTCATTCTACTCAGACGTCCTGCAGCACTTTGCCAGCTTCCACAGAGACTCTCGCTTCCTGCTGTGTGTTTTCTGCCTGAAGGTGACCAGAAACCCCGCCAGCTACCAGCAGCACCTGCTGCGACACCAGGTAACCACACACACATAGACAAACCAGGTAACCACAGACACACACCCCAGGTGACTGATTTCTTATACCTGTACGATTTATACATCTCGCTAACCTGACTAGCGTGGTTCAGCTAACAGATAACAGTCCCACTAACAAAGCAGACTGGGTGGAACTCAGAATCTATGTTCTGTGCTGTGACTGGAAAGTAATTATTTCATTCCAAACTGTCACATACGTATTTTTGGATTAGTTGATTAGTCTTTAATCTATAAAATCTCTGTGTGTCTCAGATCAACCAGGCCTTCCACTGTAACAGGTGTCGTCTTCAGTTTGTCTTCCTGAAGGATAAAATGCAGCATAAACTGGAAAACCATCGCAGCTTCCGCCGGCCTGCTCAGCTGGAAGGCCTGCCACCAGGGTCAAAGGTCAGCTCACTTCCTGCCCTTCATCTCATTACTGGGATACCGTGTTCTTCTGTAACAGTGTTGAACAACAGGCCGGATCAACAGCTGTCGGACCGATTTAAATCAAAATAAGTGTTTTCATATTTCTGCCACATCAGCGGCCCCGACCGCGTCAGTTCTTATTATTGATCCTTGTGTCACCAGGTGACTATCAGAACCTATGGGAAGATCAGGCCTCCGATGACATCAGCAGGGAGCCGGCTGCTCCAGAGCCCCTCCGCCCTCATCCAGCCAATCAACATCAAGACAGAGCTGCAGAAGTATCCGATCCAGAGGAGCCCTGTGCACTCCAAATCACCTCGGTCACCAATGAAGAGACCGGTCAGCCGCAGAGTCCACGTCAACAGGTCAGACTGAGAATAAGAGTCAGAGTCTGTCTGTCTGTCCTCCACTCTGATCCAGACTGAAATCTCTCAACAACTATCAGATGGATTGTGATGAAATGTGGTTCATTCATGTTCCCGTCAGGATGAACTGTAATAACTTTATTGATCCTCTGACTTTTCATGTAGCGCCATCATCAGGTCAACATGTTAACGTGTCCAACACTTTGGTTTATGACCAAACACCTGCAGAACTACAGACATTCCCATCAGCC
>NTHP01000115.1:1397937-1413443 GCA_003416845.1 Oplegnathus fasciatus | reverse complement strand
AATACTTTTTTTTTTCTTGGATATTTTTCAGCACAAACACAAGTCAGAAACTACAACTGCTTGAATCTGCCGCTACGAGTCTCAAAAATTTTTTTCCACTCATAGATAACAAGTTCCTCACGCTCTGACTTTTGCACCAAATATCTCAGTGACATGTGGAGCAAAACTGATCTGTGTACCTGTAGAGCCAAGTCCTGCCCTACTGTGCTGTGATTGGTTAGTACTCGTCACTTCGACGCGTCTTTGTGATTGTGCCCCATGGTCTGTGTACAGGAGTGGGACTCCATGAGTTTGCAGCAGTGGTGCAGAGCAGCGAAGGGTTTCAGGTGGCAGGATGAGCCTTCGTTAAGGTCTGAGCCGTTTGGCTTCGAAGGGGGCACGAGCTCTACGGTGGGCCGCTAACTGTGCTGGGCCGAGCATAGCCACACAGCCCACCTCTGTAGCCTGCGGGCACCCACCTCTACAGCCCCTAACCCCCCTGTATTCTTTGTTTTTACACATTAGTTCTGTTTTATTTACTTCCCTGGTTGTACAGTTGACACACTGTTGGTCACACAGATGGTCAAACCCAGTATTTTAATTTCTTGTTTAACTTGAATATTGATAACATTTGTCACTCTCCGCTTAGTGTAATGTTCATTGAATAAAGTTTGGTTACACCACGCTCACAGCCAGTAACAACACAGTAGGGCGGGACTTGCCGCGCTGACAGCCAGCATCCAATCACAAAGATGCATCGAAGTGACGAGTACTAGCCAGTCACAGCACAGTAGGGCAGGACTTGGCACTACAGGTACACAGACCAGTTTTGCTCCAGATGTCACTGAAATATTTGGTGCAAAAGTCAGAGCGTGAGGAACTTGTTATTTGTGAGCGAAAAAAACGCGTTTGAGATTCATAGCAGCAGATTCAAGCAGTTGTAGTTTCTGACTTGTGTTTGTGCTGAAAAATATCCAAGAAAAAAAAAGTATTTGTGAGAAAATATTGTACAGGTGTGCAACTCTCATTACATGACTTCACATTTTATGATACAGGTGTGTGAATGTGTTTTGCACCATATTCACTGCAGCAACTGCAGCAAAAATGTGAGCGTGTGAGTTTCTTAATTTGTGATTTGTAGAAAAAGATTTGTGCTCCTGCAGTGAAGAATCTGAGGAGGTGTAACTGTTGTGTTGTGTTTGTGGGAGAGAAAAAAATTCACAAGTCTGCAACTCCTGAAGCATTTTTCTCTGTGACTTCAAATTTACTGATACACATGTGTGACTACTCTCTACAACTACAAACTCCACTGTCACAGGTGCTCAGCTGTTTTGCTCCAATAATACCTTCATACAGGTCTGACTGACATGAAACTAACACAAAACTTCCAGCTGGTCACATGTTCAATTCTGTGTCTCCAAAGTTAATATTTCAACCAATAGCTAACATTAGACTCGGTGGAGCCGCAGACGAAACACAGATTCATTCAACTGCTGCTTCTCTGACGGGACCTGATCATATTCTATCAGAATATTCAATCAGATAAAAAACAAGGACAAAAGAAAAACCACAAATATCTGCAGAGCTGATAAAAGCTGTCTGCAGATATGTTATCAGTGATATCAGAGTTCAGTTTTCTGACGTCGGCTCTCGGTTCCAGCTTTTCTTTCTGTTCTGTCTATAAATAAAAACTCAGCTGCTGTTGATTAATGTTCTGGCGTCCGCTTGAACTTTTCCTGGGGAGGTCTGGAGGTTTCCACAGATCTGTTGCTCCACAGCTCTGACAGTACTTTAGCTCTGGCTTCAGCTGGGGCCAAAGTAAATAAAACTGACCTGACCGAAGGTTCAGAGTCTCCTCTTGCTTCCTCATGGAAATAAATTGTAAACAGCAGAGGGAGAGTGTTGTAGCTGGAACAATGTGTTTACACAGCAAGATGTCTGCCAGCGTGATCTAAGAAAACAATCATTGTGTAATGTTCATTGATTATAATCTTTAACATCTAAAATTCCAGTCTGCTGTACTCAATCAATGACTTAAAGGAGAAATACACCAAAAATACAGCTTCTGACTATCAAACACTCTCCTCTGTAGGCTTGAAAGATGGTTCTCTTTGTATCTTGCTCATACTTACAATGGATTGACATGGTGTCCTAGAGTGTAAACATGCAAAGAAGCATGCAGCTCACAAACTAGTTATTTCGTAGAGATTAGATGTTACTAAATATTTACACATAGTAACTACTAGATGTAACTGCTGCGTAGCTGATAACCAACCGAACTGTTTGCTTACTACAAGAATAAAAACGCAGCTTATGGCCCCTTAGAGCAACTAGACGAGCTGATTGAAAGCAGACAGCAGGTAATACGTGGCAGACTCCACCCACTTCACAATGATGTGGATATTTCTGCTTGTTATCGATTCAGGTGTGAGCAGATCATGAGGATTACGGGTCGGCAGGTAATGCTTGTTAACCATTGGACGGATGAAAACGTTATTAAACGTTATGATGGATCTCTTTCTGAAACGTGATGCTGCGTTTGACTTCCTTGTTATGCTTGAATGCTTTCTGATTGGACCCTGCCACAGATGTTACGTAGTAACCGATTTACACATCACTAAAGGCTTTACTAGCTCTCTTGCGTTTGATTGGTGCAACCCAAATTAGTAACTCGCTAGTTTGAAAGTAGATAGTTGTTACTAAGAACTTAGGAAGGACCAAACACACAAACTTAGTGATGGATTTACGAAACAGCTGGTGCGACACAGTCCAGGTCAGCAAACTCTGTTGAGTGTATTAAATGTCATCTCACAACCTGTTCATTCTCAGAGACATTTTATTGATGCTTCCAGACCTGATTTTTTTTTTAAATTTCTTGTCAAGTCAAATTTATTTATATAGACCAATATCACAAATCACAATTTGCCCCAAGAGGCTTTACAATCTGTACAGCATTGTTGATATCCTTGATTCGGATTCGGATGGTTTAGATATTTATTCAGATGCTTTTTATTGTAGTTTTTCTTTTATAGAGCTTCAGCACTATAAAGTAGATCTATTGTGGAGTGTTTGAAACTTACTGAATATCAAATTAACTGTAAAGAAATGGATTACGGTGTAGGTTTTGTTCTGATGTTGATGTTTCTAGAAATACCTATTGTAAATTACGGTTTAAGATGTTAAAAACAGTTAACTTGTCCCTTCTTTTCAGCCTACATTGAACCTGACATCCAGTTCTGCCACAATGAAGACTGTCGCTCTTCAGAAGAGAAGGATCCAGCCCAGAACAAGGACTTACCTGATCCGTCCTGGAGGTCGGCAGATTGTTGGAAACATCCAGCAGAGAGCGACAGCACCAAGTCCACCATCATCTCATTCACGCAGAGCAGTGGGCCTCGTCACTACCTGTCCAAGAACACCGACGCCATCGACTTCTTCAACCTGCTCTTCCCTGCAGCTCTCGTGGAGCTGATCACCAACGAGACCAACGCCCATGCCAAGACCTGCCAGTTCCTTGGCTCCTGTTACCCAGACTGGGTCCCCGTCACCACCCATGAGATCAAAGGTTTCATCGGCCTGGTCATTCTGATGGGGATCCAGAACCTTCCTGATCCGTTGCACTACTGGTCCTGGAGTCACTACGACAACAGCTATACCTTCTACCGTGCCATGAGCTTCAAGCGCTTCAAGCAGATCGCTGCCAACCTCCGCATGGGTAGCTTTGCCACAGATGAGTATCGTGGCACCAGCAACTCCAGCGATTCGCTGCACATCTTCAGGCCTATGCTGGATATCCTGGGTGGAGCTATGTGGAATGCCTACCGACCGAACTGCTGCCTAACCATCGACAGGGCGCTGCTGCCCAGCCTGGAGGAGGAGGGCTGCCACGCCAAGGGGAACCCAAAGACCCAGCCTCAGGTGTGGCTGCTCTGTGACTCCAAGTCCGGCTACTGCCACCGCTTCTTCATCCAGGTGGGGGAGAAGGCGGGCCAGGAGCCGGGCTTCACCGTGGTGCCAGAGCTGGTGAAGGGTATAGAGGACAAACACCACCAACTTTACCTGGCAAGTTCACTTACATCTGTCCCACTCATGCAGAAGCTTCTGGACCAAGGCATCTATGCCTCCAGCTCCTTTCCTCCACCCAACCCCATCCTGCCCAGAGAGCTGTGGGAGGAGGGCCAATTGGAGAAACCCGGGGACTTCCTGCAGAGGCAGTTTGGCCCCCTGCTGGCCACCCGCTGGAAGGACACCAAGGAGATGGGCTGCCTGTCGACTAATGCAGCTCCAGGTGAACAGGACACTGTTTGGAGGAGGTCTCAGACCAAAGTGGGGGGACTGGACCCCATTGACCGCCCCATGGCCTTCCGTCTGCTGCAGGAGAACATGCGAGGGGTCGACATCTGCAAGCAGCTGCTGGCCTGCAACCCGCTGGGAGGAATCCCCCAGGACCGACACTGGCGCAGCCTCTTCTGGTTTCTGGTCAATCTGAGCATCGTCAACGCCTTCATCGTGCTGCGGGAGAGTCGCAAAGAGAACCCACCTGCCTGGGTGCAAGACGGTCTTTTTACTCAGGTCAATTTCCGCAAGCGTTTGGGCAACCAGCTCGCCAAGTGTGCTCAGAAATACTTTGAAACCATGGAGATCGCTAGCTCCCGCGGGGGGAGGGTAGAGGTGGCAGACGAACCCGTTAAACAAAGACACAGGATGGTGAAGATCAGTGGCATCTCCAAGAGGTGCAAGAACTGCAACTTGAAGAACATCCGCCATGAGAGTGTGTACGGCTGCATTGTCTGTAAAGCCAACCTGTGTAAACAGCCGAGCTGCTTCTGGGAATATCACGGCCTGTCGCCTCTAAACAAAGGTAAGTATTTTATACAGTTAATTTCAAAAGGTTGTGGTCAGTTCTGTAACCAAGATGTTTGTTTATTACTGTTAAACTTTGCCAAATTAAAGATGCATGTTCGATGTTTTTAACAGGATCAACAAAAGTTGGATTTCTCAAGGACAGAATAAGGTAAATATTTCACTGAATGTACACAATATTTTTCTGTAACTTATTTGATTTGCTGTTAATTTTGGAACATGCTTGTTTTTGGGTGCAAGTAGTAAAGCTTTCGCTCTAATGTCATTGAAAGATTTGAACAAAACGAGTTGAGTTGAAAAGTTGAACAAAAGTGTTCGAAAGAGTGTTTTGTCTTCATGTGTGAAATTTATTTCATCTTGGCAATAATATTAAGTGTACATTTTATTCTCTGTGCTGCAGTGGAGCAGTCGAGGTGGCCGAGGTTGAGGACAATGTGGACGGGGCGATGGCCCCTGTGGAGGACATGGATTTTTCTGATGATGAGAGACTGGACGATCTGGATGATATTGATGAAGAAACTGAAGATATTAAGGAAGAATTTATCAAAGAAGTAAAACATCCTATGTCTCACCTGCCGTCAACAACTAACGGCCACACCCAACCTGCAACCATCTTGTCTGCCTCTAAAGACCGCGATGATTTCCTCACTGCCCGTCAGCTGAGGATCGCCCTGTTTGCTCTGTGTGACGGACTCCGCCAAGCCTCAAGGGTCTTTTCAACCGAGACACAGCTCATCCGGTCCTGGCTGAAGGAGGCCAGGAAGCGTTTGAAGCAAACTGAACAGGAACAGAAGGTCCACGCCGACGCTGGGGAGCGCATGGTGGCCTGGGTGCTATCCATGCGTGAGCAGCAACTTCCGATTACCGAGAGCAACCTCTTCCACAAAGCCTCCACGCTGAAGAAAAAGGGAGGTTTCAGTGACTCCTTCCGCATCTCCTACGACTGGGCAGTGAGCTTCATGCTGCAGCATCGGCTGGGCGTACGGAGCATCGGCAGGGCAGCAACACTGGCTCGCACCTTGCCACTTTCCCTTGAGACCAAGGTCAATTCCTTCAGGGAATTTACTCAGAAGGTCATCCAGTTCAACAAGCTGTCAGAAAGCACTGTGGCAGCGATGGATGAGCTGTGTCTCTTTGTGGATTTGAGGTTAGTTCAGGACAAGTCTCGCCGTTCAGAGGCCCTGGAACTCACTGGGTCTTTACCTCTGGTCACTGTGTACTTGACAGTGCTGGCTGATGGCACCATGCTGCCATCCCTGGTGCTGGCAAACAGGCAGCTGACTGAGAAAGTCCTGCCACAGTTCATCCTGCTGGAGGCCGGCCCAGAGAGTCTGTTAGTAGAAGAAGCCTTGGATCTCTGGACTAACAAGGTCTGGCTACAGCATGTGTCCAGTCCCACTCAGCTCAGTAAATCAATGCTGGTCTTGGACCGACACCGGGAACACATGGGAGATTCGTTCCTTACTTCCATCAGCGGATCGGGTACCCTCCCGGCGGTGATTCCTGGAGGCTGCTCCTTCCGTCTTCAGCCCCTGGAGGTTTGTGTGAAGCCGGTTCTGCAGCGCTTCCTGCTGTCACACTGGGCAAAGTTCACTGCCGGGAACCCGAAGGAGTTGGAAGAGACATCACCCCAACGGCTCCAAGCAAATGTCGCCCAGCTGCTGGTTGACTGGGTGGTCGAGGCCTTGACATACCTGAACAAACTCCCACAGCTTTGGAAGAAGTCGTTCCACCTGACTGGCCTTCTGCCGGGGCGGAAAGAGCAGGACAAGGGGATGGAGAAGACGGAGGAGGAGAACACAGGGAGTCAGAAACCAGAGGAGATCCAGTTGGACCTCCTCAAGACCCTGACAGAGACCCTGCTGGGGGATGAAGCTTTGGAAGCCGATCCTCCTGAGCTGCAGGAGCTGGAAGACAAAGAGGACACAGAGGAGGAACAAGAACTAGGAGAAGGACAGGAGACATCAGAGGAGAAACAGGAGGGCAAAAAAGACGAGGGGAAGGAGGTGAAAGAGGACAGGGAAGAGACAGGGAAAGAGACAAGGGAGGAAAGGAAGGAGATGGAGGAGGAGAGGAAAGAGGAAGTTAAGAAGCTAGAGGAGGACAGTGAAGAGGAAGGAAAGGAGACAGAGGAGGACAGGAAGGAGGTAAGCAAGGAGAGACGAGAGACAAGGATAGTGATAGGAGAGGAAGTTGGTGATGAATGGAAGATAACGGTAAAGAGCAGGACTGAAGGCGTAGAGGCTGATGGAGAGGAGGACAACAGGATAGACGAAAGCTGAACAGACAATGAAAACATGGATAAAGGTCCGCAGACTGTAAACGCCTGACTGAGTTGTCCCCAACAGGTGTCTGCCTCAAGGGACATTTGGGCTTACCGCTGGATATCATCCCTGTAATTTACAGAAAGTACTTACTTACTTTTGGCAGTTGGGAGTATAAGTTGAGCTAAGGTTAGAGACGAGCGTGAAATTCTTCCATTAACATACCTTTGTTGGTGTGGACGTAAAGCTTCAGTCTGGTGTGCTGTTGAGTTTTGCCCAAATATGTCAGTTTGTGTTTGAGTACAGACCCAAATAAATTGTACTATATGATCCATATGGACACGATACTATACCAGAATCCTGGAGGTGAGACAATGAAGCTGGTTTAACGACAGCAGGATTTTTAAGGATTTTTGCAGTTTCTGGTGGTTTTAGAAGTCCTGTGATATGTTCCCGGCTTCATCAAACGACCTCCTCTACCTTCAACTTTAGAAGGAGGTCCATGTGAATGCTCTGCCTCCAGACCAGCCAAACAGCTCGTATCCACAACCAGGAGTCATGAAGGAAACATACTTCTTCTCACTGGGTGACGACTTGAAGGTGCTGATATCCTCCAAAACAGACACTGATCAATCTTAATTATCGATCAGTGAGCCAATTATTTTCTTGATTAGTAGATTAATTGTTTGGTCGAAGAAACTTTAGAAATAGAAAATCTGATACTTTGGAGAAACTAATCTATTGGCATTTTTTAACATTTAATTGATTTTGAAAATAGCTATAGATAAAGTTTCTTTCTCACAGTTGCAGACGAGATGCTGTGCAGGTTGATGTGGAGACAGTTTCAGATCTCTGACTGTTAAATGAACGTCTGTCGGTTGTCTTGTAGCACTGCAGCAGCTTCCTGTGAATGTTGTGCGATGATGGAGACGAGCTCAGGAAGCTGATTGGCTGGTCTGGAACGTGGAGTTAATTTTTGCATCCGATCAGTTCTTAAATGAGTTAATCCTGTTTTGAGGACTATACTTACAGATATTCATGTGACCAGAACCTGGACCTGAACAGATGATGAAGATGATGAATGTTGGACATATTTCCTGTTTTTATTTGAACTGTACAAATGAGTATTTCCCTGCAGATCATGTTTGATTAGATGTTTTTTATTTGTGTCCATCAGATAAAAGATGATAAAGAAGATTTCAACATGTCTGCTTGAATCTGATCATGACTCTACAGAACAGATGTTGTCTTGGTGCTGATGTACAGAAGACTTTAGATGCTGTTCCTCATAAATAAAATACAAAACATCTTCAGATTTGGATCCTTTTCTTCAGTTTTCATTTTTATTACATTTATTTGTCAGGGACCACAGACAAAAACTATTAACCTGGCACAGAGAGAAGAGATGTCTTGTGCCAGATTTACCTACCAGCTACTATCCAAACACTAATACAACTAAAGCAATTTATACAAATACAAGTTCAAAATACCACAAATGCTAAATCAGTCATAGATCCAAGCATACATACGAATACAACCCTATGTGGACATATCAAAATACAAATACAGGTATTTGAAGTATCAAAATACCGCTGACAGAACAGTATTAACACTTTAATACTTTAATAATGAAGTTTAGTAAATACAAAAACTTGACTTGTTTTCAAAGTATAAATGAGTTTGTTTCATTCCTTAATGACCTGAAATGAAAAGGCAGATTGTTGAGCTTCTTTGGTTTCGACACAGTCAACCGTGAAGCTCAGATTATTTTCTCTGAGCAGAGTTGAACAAAGCTGTCCGGTGGTGGCGGTTCATCTGAATACTTCAGTCTTTTATTTGCACACATCAACAACAGCATAAAACCAGAGAACAGAAATGAAACAGATGTGAGCGGAGAAGTCAGGAAGCTGCAGACTTATACGACAGAGCTCAACTTAACTGAAGAAATACTAAACTAAGAAATACGACATGATTTAGCAAAATACAAAGAAAATAAATGACAGTAATAATAATAATGAACAGAATAGTTCATACATAAAATTGCATATATAAAAGTAAAAGAATTAAATGACTTTCTTTTTAAAAAATGTCAAATGATGGTGAGCTCTTGATAATTTTTATATAGTTTCTATCTGAACACATTGATGATAATGACCATGTGTCATTTAGTAAAAAAGAAGATAATGAGCAACCTGTTTAGTTTCATGAGAATGAATTTGAGAATTAAATGTACTAGAATGATATACACTATAAACCCACATATCTGATGAATATTTATGTAATATACTGAACTACAAAATTATTATATTTATTAAGTATATCATATATATTTATTATGGCTTGTCAATGAAGTGACCTAAATGGTTTTATCTTGCTTGTCTTAGATCAGCATGAAACGCAGAAGTTGAAATGAGAAAAAGAATTTGCCTGAAAATTCTGACAAAAAAAATGTCTCCTGTAAATGTATGATTCATGATGATGTTGGGGATCAACGATTTAAAGGTGTACAAAATATGTACGGCTATCAGAAATAATTAATAATTATCGAAAATAATTAATAATTGTTTTAAATAACTGAGCTTAATTGACATTAAGCCCAACCTCGGGGCACCACCCTTCGTAAAGGGAAAAATGATAGCCAATTGATTGGTTCAGTCTCATAAAGTATACTAAAATATCAATTTGGAACTCTGATTAATAATTAACTTAATAACTACAACCAAAATTACCTGATCAATACTTAGTAAAGTTGAAGGATTTGGAGTTCTACATAGAAGGGGTTGGCAGCACTNNGCAGACTTTGTGTTGTAGCTGCTGGCGCTAAATAACCTTCAGGTCTAAGTTTAACTTAGTTTCAGGGGTCTTAGGCAGGCCCTCGCGTCGCTGCCTTAAGGAAGTGTGTCTACCTGGTGTAGAACACAATGGAGCAGAAGAGAGGTGGACAACTGGGCCGCACCTCCAAGAAGAGAGTTCCAGAGAAAGGGGAGAGCAGCAGCGCTGCTCCTCAGTTAGGTTGCATACGAGAGAGGGAGCAGCTGGGCTGCCCTCTCAGCGAAGAGCTGAGTTGCAGAGTCGAGAGCAGAGAGAGAGTTGAGTTGGGAGTTTTGCTTTATATATGACCCGATGAGGTCATGGGTCCTGTGTCAGCTTGACCAATCACTCCTGGAAGCTGGGTCAATGGGTGGGGTTCCTCACATAGGTGTGAAAGACAAAATGGAGGCTCCTGAAAGAGAGCTTGATGGCTCCCTTTGTTCTCACAAGAAGCCATGCGGTCAGTCTCCATTTTGATAAGGTTTCATTCATGGGCCGATTCCCAACAATGATGTATTCAGAGAAAGAAGTTGTTTCTGTTGATCGTCTCCTGACTGCTTTCTGTCCGTGATGTGACTCGGATGTGTTTCAGATAATCCTCCTATGTGAATTTTTCACTCTTCGGTCACGGCAGAAATCAGCAGAGTGAGATTCTTCTGTGATGTTGATGTGATCATCAGTTTCCTATTAGGAAACATCACATCCATCATCTCCTGACAGCTGGGATCAGCTCCTCCACGTTTGTTCTTTTACAGTTTACAGTTTCTTCCCTACATTTATCTGACAGCTGCAGTTTCTGGCTACTTTGCAGATTAAAATTTTAGAATAGAATAGAATAAACTTCATTGTCCCCATTTGTCTTGTGCACAGTGCTACAGTCTGTTGCTTCACATAAAAAACACCACAAAAACATAAAGGAGACATTTGACACTGACAACATGACAGCTTAAGAAGAAACTTAAGAATTGCAATACAGAAGTGCGAAAGTGCTTGTATATTTATTGCACATTTCTCTGTTGCACTAAGGTTTAGCATTAGAGTTCAGCAGCTTGATGGAGGCTGGAACAAACGATAGCTTCAAGCAGTTTGATTTACACTTTGGCACACAGAGTCTTCTTCCTGATGGCAAAAGTTCATATTCAGAGAAGAGGGGATGTTGAGAGTCTGCAATGATTTTTGTTGCTTGTTTCATGACTGCCTGCTTGTGTTACGGGCTCTGTATGGGCTCATATTCTTTCTTCCCTATTATTTTCATCGCAGTTTTATGCATGCTGGCACGCCTGCTTTTCAGTTGCACCGTTAGGTTGCCAAACCATTCTGTAATTCCATATCTAATGATGCTCTCTAGGACTGCCCGGTAGAACATCAGCATGATCTGGCTGCTCACTCCATACAACCTCAATTGTCTTAAAAAGTAAAGTCTCTGCCATTTTAACATGAAACAGGAGATAAAAGTGGATGTTGTTGATGTGTGAAAAATGTGTGAAAAACTAAATTAATTCTATTTCGTGAGTGCTTCATCCTCTAACGGGCTTCGCCACTGGTTTAGCCTGCTTGCGCCCTCCACTTGGCCTGGCCCCCCGAGCCTCTGCAGGAAGGCTTACAGTCAATTTCCGTTCCCTGAGAGCCCAGCACGGTCCCAGGTAGCCATGAAACGGTATGAAAATTTCATATTATGATTATAGTGACCAAAATGATCACGGTTATCAGTATTATGGTGGTATTAAAATGTGCTGAAAATGTTCAAAGTACTGATACACACACTGAAATCATTTCACCAAGTTTTATATTGAAAACCACAAATAGAATTAGCAACACTTTTTGTTTGCATAAACATTCAAATAATAACATAGCCACACACACACAGTCTATCTTTTGTGTTGCATTTGAGTATATGTAATGACCCCATGCACAATTTACACATATGCAAATGAGTCTTAGAAGACAGTGATAGTAATTGCAATGAGCCCAACAATTGACATAAATACAGAGGATTCTTGTACAGGAGTCTGTGGTATTTCTCCTGCTGGAACACTTTTACAACCAATTCGACGACTGCCAGATTTTAAAAGAACAAATTTGTTGGTTGGGTGACTAAACTACGTGACATGTTATCGTGTGCAATGGGCGAATAGAGTCTACAGACACACGACGCATACAGCAGCAGAACAACATGTAGTGTTTTTACATGAAAGCTTCAGTTTACATTACTGACAAGCCATTAGCAAGTTAGACAGACAAACCATGACATTTTCCCCCATTCTGATGTTGAAGTATCACAGAGTCACACCCCACCCAGACATACCTCTCTTTAAAGATTCTCAAATTAATCTATGGTAAATCCAAATTGAACTAACACATGGAAGCATGTTAGTTGAGATGAATTATGTTTGAACTTTTATTCAGTGAGAGAAATGAACTAGTGATGAAATTTTCTGATAAAACTGAAAGAACAAGAAACTTGCACCTCTACCCCTGCCCAGACGGTAAAATAAGGAACTAGTTAGTTGATCATTACGATAAGGGTTTCAGCACCTGACTGACACTCGGCACCTTTAATGGAAACAGCAGAGACGAGGCCGTTAAAGATGTCTCATTGTGGTTTTGTGTTTTTGCATTGATCAATATGTTGCAAGACACAAATTCTAAGAGTTGTGACGTGTGTCACAAACAAAGAAATGTCCAACAGTTTGTCGATGTTCTAATGTATAACCATGTATGGACTTAGAGGTGAAGAAGCCTGAAGGCAGATGGTATAAAAAGTAGAGCCAAGAAAGGCTCGGGAGCTTTTTGAGATTTTTTAGGTCCCCTTTTTTGATCGTTTTGCTCTTTTGCCAATCTTGTTTATTTTTCTTTAACTTTTTGTAATTCACTTATACAACTTGAAATCAATTTTTGTCATTACTAAAGCTTAAATAAAACTGGACTGTATTTTGTACACTCCAGCGCAGATTCCTGTGTTGCTCCTCTCTGAGATCATCTAAGTAGCCTCCTTCAGGTAAGAAGACTTCACCCCCCTTGGAAAGGCTGACATTTAGTATTTAATTCAGCCTGAAATTTCTAGAATAAAGAAGGAAATGCTAAGGTTAAAAATATGATGCACAAATTGATCTGACATGTTGAATAGGTTCAGTTTGATTGTCTGAAGCTTTTCTGTTGAGTTTGTGCTGGGAGCTAAGGATAATGGTTCTGTATGTTTTTGGGTATAATGTGGTTTATAATTAGACCCTAAATTGTATGTTAGGGATCTGAGGCTGCCCTATAAAACCAGGTAAGTGTTCTCGGACCGTCAGAGTGAACCTCCTCCAGTGTTAGTCCGTTAAAGGGCTTCTTGGATTACTTCCAGTCTCCCAACACCTATTACACACAGATATTCCGTTGCTATCCAGCTGTTGGCACAAAGTCAACTATATAGGCCTGAAAGAAGTGGTACAGCAGTAATGTAACTTTGGTTTCCTAAGCAGGCTACGGTGGTCTTGCGTGTAGATTTTGGAAACCCCATTCAAAAACCTAGGTCAGAGATTATAGAACAGCTGTCACTCAGTACTATATCCACATTGAGTGAGGGTTATAACATCTAGAAACCTTTACACTGAAGTCCCTAAAAGTTAACTTACTGCATTCACTATAAAGTCGTGGGTGGTGGTCACGAAGATGACTCATAAGATTCGAAGTGTTGCCCCCTTTCGCAGCGATTTTCTTTCTGCATGTTCTGCAGACAGGGTGATCATCTTTGATCAAGTTTCCCTCAGCACTCTTACAAAAACCACAATATGACCACACTTCAGACTTAGTCCTCTTAGAAGGCTGAAAAATCTTCGGAGCGCTGTCACTGCCTTCCGCCATGTTTTCATTGACCCAAAACAAACCCATGTTGCATGCTGCGCCTGCCTTCATCTGGGAGACTGTTGCTGCCTTTGTTTGATGCTGGACAGTATTTACCATGAGCTTTTCAAAGCGCTGTAATTAAACATGATTTTAATGATAATTAAAATTTGAAACGGTAATGCTAACTGTCTGGAATTTTACCGTGGTTTATCATGAAACTGGAAACCGTTTCCCTAGTCCCTGGTCTCCCAACGAGCGGACTCTCCTCCTGGACAGAGTTTCATCAATCTGGCGCCGTTTTTGGTCAGCCAGTGGCCGACCAGTCCACAAGCAGGGACATTGCAGTGTTCTCCTGGTTCTCAGCGACACTCCCCCACTGGAGGAGGACATGTTCGCTCGTTCAGTGTGGCCCAGTGGTCTGCTCCACATGTTCCTGATGATGCTATTGCTTTGCAGGTTCAAGATGGAGTTCCTGCCAGTCAGAGTGGTGGCACCTGAGGGCCCTGGCGCAAGGAAGTACAGAGGTCTGACTCAGATAGCAGCAACTTGGATCCAAGAACTGCCCATGGTGCTGATTCAAGCAGTAATCTTACCCCGTCCTGGAACACCACCTCATTGTTTGACAGCTGAGAGGGAGAAGCTCAGGTGTCCCAGCTGCACTGATTCAACTGAAACACATGAACCTCTTCCATTCCCAGAGCGTATGGGACGCTTTGGTGTGTGTGTTCACGGTTCGGTGCTGGACAGTGCCACCGACCCCGCAATGAGAGTTCTGGACTTTCAACCCAAGATCATCACATTTGCCTTCAGGTCTAGGGTTGTTCACCTGGGAACCTTTTTCCCACCTTACACTGATGAGGCTCTGTGTCCTGTACATGTACTCAGCTGATATGATCGTCACACAACAGGTGTTTTTGGGAAATCTTCATCTGCTGCTGGACTGACGGTGCTCCTCTGGTTGTGTGGTGTGATTTGCACTGGTTATGAGGCACTGGGTTGTGCTCCCCAGGGGCATCGTTGGAAGACATTTCCTGGCTGCTTCTCATCTCTACCTTTGTGCTTCATATCTCGGGGGTTTTGATGTCTGCACTCAAATAAATAACTCTTTGAAAGAACTTAATTAAATCATGGAAAGTATTTCCACATGATTAAATGGCTTTCTTTCAGCATTTAGCAATTCTGTTGGTCCAACTTCATGTACTTGGGTTGGGTCAACTTAATTTATTAGGGTTGATTCAACTTATTTACGAGGGTTAGGTCTGATTTAATTTAATAGAGTTGGTCCAACTAATTTTACAGTAGTAAAATTACACTAGTAAATGAAGTTGATCCAACCAAAGTAAATGAAGTTGGTCCAACAGAACTGATTAATGCTGAAAGAAAGCCATTTAATCACATGGAAAGCGATGCTCCATTCGGCCGTTCACAACAACAAACGATCAACATAACCGAAAAAGGACGCAGGTCATCAGGTAACAATTATTTTCATACAAGTATACGAATTGGGATATGATAAATACTCCATGATTTAATTAAGTTCTTTCAAAGAATAACTTTTGAGTGTAAACATAATTAAAATGTTGACAGTGAACAGTAACTGACACTTAAGTTTCAACGAAGTCTACATCCTGGTGGGTGTCAAGGGTGGAAACATAACACAAGACAAACGGGAGAGGTTGCAAAAAATTGTATTTCCCAAAAGTGATAGTGTTAACAATGTTTTACACTGGCAGTTGCTTGCCACCAACACAAAAATGAAAA
>NTHP01000115.1:1380123-1397097 GCA_003416845.1 Oplegnathus fasciatus | reverse complement strand
TTATTATTATTATTACTGTACTTACAGTAGTAGTTGTAGTAGGCAAGCTGTAGTTGTGGGTGGCGGACAGGGCCAGCCCAGCAGACACTGGACAGGGGGATTCTGTCCACGCCTTCTTCATCCCATCAATGCTGTCTTCATTCCCTCCCGCCAGACACAAACTGCTAGCTGACGAGGTAAGACGTCACTAATGCTTTTGATAAATTGGTATTGGTAGATTGACTATCAGGATATGTCTTTTCTGAAGTCGTTTGTGTGAATCTCTGGGTGCGCGCGTCTCTCCCCAGAGCGTGCGTCTCCTTGTTAAATCCAGCTGTGCGCGGCTTTTAGTCTAAAACCCTCTCTACTTGTTCAGTCTGTGTCTTTTGAAAGTAAAGCGGCTCCACGAGTCAGCTGCGCGCGTGCAGTCACTTGCGTCTTCATATTCACTAACGGCCTTATTGTTTCTAAATATATGAGGATTACAATAAGACGCTTGTAAAGTGACACACTTGCCGTGGAAATGACCCTCTCTCTCTCTCTCTGTCTCTCTCTCTCTCTCTCTCTCTCTCTCACACACACACACACACACACACACACACACCCGCCGATCTGTAGCATTGTATTCTTTGACTAACTGGACCTTTGATCCACACTTTGCTTCGCCAAATGCGTGGGTTGGGTTGAATGCAGAAAAACAGTGCCTGTTGGTTTACTGCCAGTTGCTTTAATGCATGGTCCATATGGAAATGTTTATCATTTTGTACAAACATTTGTAAACATGTTTAACATTTTGCTGTGGTTTAGTATTGCTTGTGTCTGTCATAGATTGGCAAGTGCATGCTGGGAGTGTCCTCCACAGCCTGAATGCTCGAGTCTAATTATAAAGTATCTATACTTGGATTATATTCTGTGAAATAAAAGTAATTAATCTAACTAGGGAGCCCAGGTCCCTGATCCTTGAACCCTACTCCTTGAACTCTAAACAAAGGATATAATCACTGTCATAAATTTGTACTAAAGGTCATCCTTTTCCCTATCCCTACACTGACTTGGGTCAAAATACATTTGCTCATATCAGTGGTTATAAGTGCACTAAAACTCTTTACTCAAGTAAAGTAACGAGGTTAAACGAAAACTAAAAGTATATAAGTTTGCAGCTTCAGCTAAAGGGAACTGAAGGTGTCAGCACTCACAGTTGTCTATCAACAAAGCTTGAAAATGCAAAACTGGTGTATGAAAGTAGGACATCTCTGTGATAAAGTAGATTTAAGGCCATGTGTGGTGTGCTGGCGAAATCAGTTGTTTATTATTAGTTATTTAATGCAATATTTCAGTATAATAGGAGGCGTTTAAACGCTGTATATTAGATTAATAATAAAGTGTCTGTGTGTGCATTATTTTTCTCTCCCCAGAAATTTCCAATGGCAACAGTCTCTCCTTGTACACACCTTGCCCTCCTTCTCCTGTTGCCTCATTTCCTAACTGCATCACCCGCCACTCAAGATGACCTTGTGATCAGTACTAGGCATGGGAAAGTTAAAGGGAAGTTGCTCTCAGTACTGGGTGGTGATGTTCGAGCATTTCTTGGAATTCCTTATGGAAAACCACCTGTGGGGAAAATGAGATTCAAAGCTCCAGAGCCAGTAGAGGGATGGGAAGGGGTGAGGGATACTACCAAATTCCAAAATTCCTGCTACCAGATACCGGATACAGCCTTTCCAGGTAGGATACATGTTTGCACGGATGGACACGATGCATACACGTATGTAGTGTATACTGTGCTGTGAACACTGTGAATTGTTCAAGTTGGTGTTGTGAGTTAAATTCCTGCCAAAAAGAGGTTCAGTAAAAATGAAAAAAAAAAAAGTTTTTTTCATTGAATTTTTTTAATTCTTTAATTTAATTTTTTGCACACAAGCTATTATTATTATTATTAAGTTATCGTCCATATATTGTGCACACAAGTTCTAATCTTGGTGGAAAAAGATAAGTTAATGTGCAGAAAATATGATTTAAAAAAATTGTTTGCAGGGCGTCAGAGGATTCTTGTCACGCCCAGTATCTTGACTTACTCTTTACTTAATCATAACTCAATTTATACTGAGCAATGACCACTTGCAGATTTAATTTTTACTTTAAGTGTCAGCTGGACAGCGTTTCTTCCAAAACAAAATGAGTAGCATAGCATTTAGTGTGGTGTAGGGTGCATGTGCAGGAGGGTGTGGGCAAGTTTGAGCAGTCAACTAGTTGGAAGGCCATAAGGATTTTATCAGACTCATGTGTTGAACTCTCAGTATGAGATAATGAAATGTGGTAAGAGCTCCAAGATACACGCAATCATCACAAACATTCATTTGGCCCTGTAGAGACTGAATTTAAAATTAGGGGCCAAAATATCCTGGCTTTTCGTCCCTTTTAGAATAGTTAAAGCTCTGAAAACCTCAGATCCTACACTTGCCATGATGCTTTGCTCCTTATCAGGTGCTTCTCATTTAGAGGACAGCAAACTTCCAAGGAAAACGTTTCGACACTACTGAGTCAAAATGGACTTGAGGCAAACAGCATTATGTCAACCTGGAAGAGGTTTGCAGTTGTAATTTGATAATAGGTTGAGCAGGATTTCAAATCTATTGAATAATGACTCAAAAGGCAGTCCAAATTCAAAGGCCACCCCCTCGTGTATCAGCATGAATCAAATGTAATACATTAGAGGAAACACACACGCAAAAGGCTCCATCTTGTTGAGAGTGTGGATCCAGTATGCTTCTCTGTGGAGCAATAAGTTGATAATGTCTCCACCTCTAGGAGGGGATGAAATTTTTTCAATTCCCCAGAACTTTAATGATATTGCAGAGCCATGGTTAGCCTGTGCACAATGTCGAGCAATAGCATAGTCCATGTTTTGTTTGCGTATAGCGGTTTTGTATTCAGATATGCGTTTTCACTGGCTGAGTAGTACTTGACAAAGTGCTAACTATGATGAGTAAACTGATCTTCATGTGCAAAGTCAATGGATTGCCCCATTTAATTGAAACTTTACAGACTTAAATCAGACTGAGATGGAGCTGAATCTGGTTTAGTGGTGCGTTGTCACACTTGGATGACCAAAGTGTGACAAGGAGTTTAGTTAAGTACATGTCTGAATAATAGATGACATTAAAGTGTCAATGTACTAACTTCAGGTGGGCGTTTCAGTGGGGGGTGGCAGTTATATAACACCATGTCACGCATATACGCCCACACACAGTGTGTGAGTGATGGAGTGATTTATTACTGTATAAATACCCTTGACATTTATTGTCTAATTTTCCTGATTTTACTTGAAGGCTGGGCAGACCAGCATATTGGCTTATTGATCAGAAGTACTCAAAAGCATTTCTGCTGTTTTTGCAGATAGTAACGAGATGGATGTCCTTCTGAGCTTGACGCACATGATTGAAGATTTAATAATTAATGAGGAGATACGTGTGTGTGTGTGCATGTGTGTGCGCACACATTTTAGCAGTTTGGCAAACAAAAATATGTCAGCTTATACACACTCATAAGCACACATTCACGAACTGAATTTGATACAGGCCTAGTCCCCCACCCAAGAGATGGACTGGGGCTGGGTCATGGATACATTGCTAATTATAGACGCAGCCACCTGTCAGGGGTTGTTTGGAAGCCAGCTCCGACCAGTGCCAGGCATATGTACATAGGAAATGCCCAAAACATACTCCAAATATAGATGTGACTACACAAATAGATCTGGACAGAAAGCATTGATGTTAGACCGCTGTTTCTGCTTTGGACAAAGTGGTGCTCATTAAGAGGAAAACAAACCAGGGATTTCTTTATTTACTGCTTCTGTCACTGTTTGAGAGCTGCCATAAATGGCTATATACTGTAAGTTAACCAAATTCACATGTAGCTTCAGCTAATATCTAGTCTCCAAACAATGCTTGCAATAAAGTGTCATAATGACGTTTAACTTATGACTGATCTCACAGTTACATTCACCTCTAAAGATCTGAAGCAATAGAGAGTGTATATCAAATGCTAGACAGCACTCCCAATGAGTCTCTACTGACATTGATTGATATGACCATCCTTTCCAGGGTTCAAAGGTTCAGAGATGTGGAACCCAAACACTCCTCTGAGTGAGGATTGTCTGTACCTAAATGTCTGGTCCCCACGTGTCAACAAAACACAGCCTCAGAACTCAGCACTGGCTCCTGTCCTTGTCTGGATCTATGGAGGCGGGTTCACTGCAGGAACATCCTCTCTGGACATTTATGATGGTCGCTTCTTGAGCAAATCAGAAGGTGTCGTTGTGGTATCAATGAATTACAGGTAAGAACTGTAAACTGGGAATATAACATGCTAATAATGAGTGGATATAGTTACTGTATGGAACTGGAAACACCTTGATGATGACGATAAGCAATACTGAAGGAGCATCTTGGAGCAGGTTTTCTCCTTTAAGTTGGTGTGACACTGGATTCTTGCCTCCATTGGAAGTTGCATAAGACTAAGGTCATCAAAAAAATTGTGGCTGGTTTGGGTGCAGTAAGCAGAGAAGGAATTTGTTAACAGGAAAGTCCTTATCGCTATGTGCAATACTCTTCTCTTTTCTCATTTAGATTACTGCAGAATTTACAAGGAAGGAAGGAAGTGAATGTGGAATTTATCTTCAGTTAAATGCTATCAACATCTTTCTGTATTCTTGTGCTCACCTATGACAGACTCGGAGTTTTTGGTTTCCTGTCCCTTCCTGATAATAAGAACATCCAGGGCAATGCGGGCCTGCTGGACCAGCGCTTGGCCCTCAAATGGGTAGCCAATAACATTGCTGCGTTTGGAGGTGATTCTTCTAAGGTAAAATGTTTTTGTCTTCTATCCTAAAATCATATAACAAGATTTGTTTAAATTGTCAAAAGAAACAATAAAGCAAGTTGTTGGCTTGTGATATGCTGTTGTTTCCAGGTGACTCTGTTTGGCGAGAGCGCTGGGTCAGCATCTGTGGGCTTCCAGCTGCTTTCCCCAGGCAGCCAGGGTCTTTTTCAAAGGGCTGTGATGCAGAGTGGCTCTCCTAATGCACCCTGGGCCACAATCAGCCAGACTGAGGCCTGGCACAGGTAGGGTGAATTAATTCAGTCACTAATTCATTGTATTTATTTAGTCGCTCATCTTTTCACTCCCTCCGTCACTATGGTATGTCATGACACACTTTGTATTTACTGTCTCATTAATTGTTTAAAGCTGCAACATGCAACCTTCTCAACTCTTCTCCCTCACATCCCTTCTCATTCCCTCTGTAACTGATTGCCTTGCTCCCTCTCTGCATCAATATCCAGGTCCATGAAGCTGGCGGCGTCACTGGAGTGTCCCACGTCTCATCCAGCTCATCTGGAGGCTTGTCTGCAGCAGGCTGATCCTGGGAAAATCACATCGAAGCAATATGATGTTGTCACATCGCTTGCAATCATAGCCTTACCCTTTGTCCCTGTTGTTGATGGGGACTTCCTACCAGATGAAGTAGAAGTACGTGTGTGAGTGTGTTTCTGTGTGTGTGTGTGTGTGTGTGTGTGTGTGTGTGTGTGTGTGTGTGGGTGGGTATGTGGTTTTTTTTGTGTGCTATACACATAGCACAGATTTTCTTATCTTACCTCAATGATGTAGGAAATGTCAATCACCCAAAGCTATTTTTTTTTATGCAGCATTTTAATTACTATATTTCCCGATTGCCCGATTTGAAACCTTTCACACGTAGAAACACATACTAAAATTCAGTTGACATAATATTTATATGATGTAACCTGGCTAGGGTGTACTTTCGCCAGCTGTATCCTGGTTTCAGCCTATCATAAAAACTAAGCTCCCTGGGTAATTACTGCAGTGTTATCTGGCTCAAAACTAAAATGTTGCAATCCCATCTTGTAGTTTACAACACTGGAGTATCCATTTTATTTAACTCCTTCATTTGAAAAACATCCTGCATCACAAACACCAAACCATTTTTGTTTTTCCCTGCAGGTGTTGCTGAGTACCAAAAACCTCCCAAAGACAGAGGTGCTGTTAGGCTTAAACAAGGACGAAGGGACCTACTTCCTAATGTATGGAGTGCCTGGATTTGACATCGTCGATCAGAGTCTCATCACCAGAGATGAGTTCCTGAATGGAGTGAACTTTGCAATGGCAGATGCAAGTGATGTCATGAGAGAAGCGGCCATTTTTCAGTACACAGATTGGACAGATAAGAATAACAAGACGAAAAATCGTGACCTGCTGGGTAGTCTGGTTGGAGACCAAATGTTCTGTTCTGTGCTCGAGTTCGCTCACAGGTAAAGAGCAGTTCTGAGTTTTCATGATGTCGTGTGACTTAGTCATGAGGAAGGACCACAAAAGATGATGGTTAAAATCCCAGAACTGGACTGAGAAGTGAGGTTCTGTTTGTCTAGGTGGCAAAGTGAAACAAACAAGATGAAATCCATTAAAGGTAGTGTGCTAAAGGTAGTAAAGGATAATTTAAAGTTTTATCTGTATTCTGATGTTCAGACCGAAAAGAGCCCTGCATTACATTTTTCATGCAGTGCTGTTGTCTGTCTGAACACAACCTAACTGTCCTATCCAACTGGACAATTCTCAAGGCTACATATGTTTGTGTTTTATTTTCTCTAATTAACCTGACCTAGTGCAGTGCAAAATGGTTCAATATTGTCATTTTTTCCACAGGTACTCACAACGTGGTGGGAAGACTTTCCTGTATTTATTTGACCACCAGTCGTCCACCAATCCTTGGCCAGCATGGATGGGTGTTATGCATGGCTATGAGATAGAATTTGTCTTCGGAATGCCTCTGGATGCATCCCTGGGATACACGAAGAATGAAGTAAACATGACCAAGAAGTTCATGAAACACTGGGCCAACTTTGCCCGGACAGGGTATGCATAATCAAATAGACAATCAGTCACTGTGCTGTATGAGGACCCTCATGACACTGTTAAATTGTCTTGATTGGCTTTTCTTTTTGTCAGGAATCCAGGCATTGATGGAGCTAACTGGCCCGGGTTCACCCCTGAACAGCAAGAGTATGTCACTCTGAACTACAACCACCCAGAACAAAAGAGGATGATGAGAGCTAAAGAGTGTAACCTCTGGAACAAATTAATGCCAAAAATACAGAAAGTCTCAGGTTAGACACTCACAACATCCATCTATCTGTCTATCTATCTATTTATCTGCCCCACACACATACACACAAATATACACACACTCACACACACACACACAGAACTCTGTATAGTTATCTGTAGTAGGAGGCATAGCGTCAGGCTCTGCCAGGGAGGCGTTTTGCCTTGTTTAGCCTGTGGAGGAGATTTTCTATCCTGGCTTGCTCCCCCTCCGCTTCACCACAGTTCTAGAGGTCTGAGTGGGAGGAGAGGAGGGTCAGTCATCACTTCACTGAACACTGATCACACACAGGGTGAATAATGCTCATACACCTCTCCACTGAGGTCATTATTCACACACACACACACACAGAAAGAGACGCGCAACACACGCCCTGCACCGCTTATCTGCACATTTGCACATGTATAATTTTTGATATCATATAAAGCACTGTCTACTGTGTGGCATCAGTTTGTCTACATCCAGAATGACGCTCTCTTTATTATAAAAATGACACCATGTAGCTTTAAAGGTGTAGTCTACGATTCTGGAGAAAGCTTGTTGATATTTGAACTCAACAGCCAAACAAATACACCTCTCCCTTCAGTGCTCCTTCAAACTCGTATGAGTAACGCACAGCATTACTTTGTCCTGTGCACGAGCACGAGTTGTGACATATTATACCGAAGTGTTTAGTGGAAACGCGGCTAAAGCGCTCTGTTTGTTTCCCGTTTACAGAGCCAGGGCTGTGTATGAACACCGGACTTTTTTTTCAGCGTACACACAGAATGGAAAGCTAGCGGACCGTGAGGAGATATTCTCTGAATTTGACAAAAACTGTTTTGGATTAGAATCATAGACTACATCTTTAAGTCCACAAGAGTTGTTTCTAATAAGACTGATCGTGCAAAATATTACACTTTTTAGATATATTTTATTGAAAGGGACAGGATAGGATGAAAAAAAATGTAATTAAACACATACATATGCATATATCCACATTAAACAATCCCTCTGTGAAAGATTACAAAATAAAAGTCTCTCTGTCTGCCTCTTTCTCCACAGATGAGCTGCTGTCTTGTGTTGAGTCAGATGGAATGAAACTCTGCTATAATTACACGTTCCTCTACATTTTATTGGCTATAGCTTTAACATATTGATAGAGTGAAGAGACCTGCCTGGGCTGGGCTGTTTCATACAGCCAACAGTTTACATAAAAAATTGTGGACAAAAAGAATGAACAAAACCTGGTCTTTACTACTATTGTAAACATTCTTTCTGATTCCTGAATATTTGTATTAAAAAAAAATATGTGTACTATATTGACTGTGCAGTTTAGTTAAAGAAATGCTGCAGTTCAATATGTTATATTATTTTTATTTAGGGACCCTAAAGTCCACCAAACTCACCATTGGCAGACAAAACCTTGTTTGTTGTAACTGATTCTACAGTAACCAGCCTTCATAGTGATTGCTTCATTCCAAGATGCAGGTGCTCATATGTCATGGTAGCTACATGCTCCCTAGCTCTGCAGGAGAAATATTGAAGGATGCTAAAATTCGAACAGTCATGGTGGAGCAAGTAGTACTTTAGCGGCTCCTGTTATGATGTGGGAATTGTATTTCTGGTCACTAGTTAGTGTTCAGCTACTATTTTTTTTCATTTGTCTATGTCTTTCTTTCAAAAGTGTGCTGATTGAAATGTTTGAGTGCACTTGTCTTGGAAAAATCCGAGATCAGTTTGTGAATATACTGCAGTTGACTCCAAACAGTCACATTTTGGAACTTGACTTACACAAATTAATTTTGAACTTGCAGAAAAGGCATTATTTCCCTGCTTTCCTTTCCTTGTCACAAAGACAATCTGGGATGCTCTGGATTTGTATTGATATATTGTCTATTGTATTTATCAGTTAAGACCATGTAGAGACCATTAAAGATGGATACAAGGTTGATTACCAGTAGAACATGCTTTCAATCAATAAAGTAATTTGTGTATTGTGTCGACTGATTGATTGATTGTTGTTGTGTTTTACGTTTGTCTGATAAACACACACACATGTGCTTCTTCAAACACACACACACACACACACACACACACACACACACACACACACAATATCACTTCCTCTATGTTGTACACAGGCTTATTATTTCTAGTTTTTGTAAAGGGAGGAAGGGAAAAAAGTGTATTTCTGTGTTTATTTTGAGTATTAAAAAGGAGTGAAAATCACATTTTAAAAAATCAATAACAGAAAAATCTAAAGGAAAATCTGATTTCAGCTGAAACACTATAGTTTAACTGAAGGTGCACAATCAGCAGTTTAATTTTCTTCTTCTTTTCACTTTCTATGATTATTTTATGAGATTTGCAGCGGTCATTGTCTTCTTGCAGAAAGAAACACTTTTCACTTAGCTTGTGAATGCAGGGGCATGTAAAATCTGGGTGTATAAACTGATTTGTTGTTTTCTGGGGGTGAGAATCTGTAAGTGCGCCATCGCCAGTCCGTCCTTTCATAGACATGATATTAAGCAACAGAAAGGATTATGTAAACACAAGTTATTTGCGGTGTCAGTGGCAAACAATCTCAGAGCTGCCATTAGTACTCGCTGAATGATATTTATTCTTGTCATCGGAAGTGTTTCACAGTTTAGCATGCTGTGTTATTGTTCCTCGTTCTGTCACTGAAGACAGTAATGTGATAATAAACAGTGTCGCCGAGCAAAGGTCAGAGTGTTGATACAAAAAGCTAATGAGATGTTGGAGAGAAATGAACTGCTTTGGTTGAATGACCTTGAATGCTGCTTAAAATCCTCCAGTGCAAAAGTAATTACATTGTTTGAGCATCTGGTACGAAGTGTGTGTGTGTGTGTGTGTGAGAGCTGGGGTATTTTAACATTTTTTTTAAAAAGTTGCAAAGACTTTTGATATGACTCTAACATGTTGTTTTGTATCTACAGTTATGTACGACAATTTGTGGTTTACTAGCCAAAATGAACCTGTTGTTGTTAAATGCCATGCAATTTATTTTTGTCATAATCTGTTTCCCCACTACAAATGCACACACACACACACACACACCTATACAAAGTCAAACACCTAAGAAAGGTCTTTTCTATTTGACCTTTTAAAGTGACTGATGTGGGATGACTCCTGACCACTGCTTACAGAATGTGGTGTATTGTATGTGCCCATGTCTGACACTGTTACAGGAAAGGATGAGAGCAGGAAAGTTGCTGAAGGAGTACATTTGGCAAAGGCGGTCTGTTGAGACATGACCGCTGGCATTAGCAGTGACATCACCGCACCCTGGTTTCTGAAGACGTTTGGTATTTTCCAGAGAGAATCACATTGTCTTCAATGTGCCTCATCCATAATGGATGAAGATAAAGACAGTGAGGTGGAGTAAGAAGGAGGGCGAGAGAGACTGAGAGCGAGAGAGAAAGAGAAGAAGACTACAAAGAAAAAGAAGAACACAAAGGGGATCTTTGTAAACGATTATAAGGGAGTCTTTGAAGGTACGGTACAGGAGTTATTGCAACCCTGGCTGAGCATCTTCACTATGTTAAGTCAAGGTGATGCTCCTCTCTTGTCATGACCACAGGGATCAAGATGAGCTGAAAATGGGCAAAAAAAGTAGAAAATGTTTAACCTTTTTCACCACTCCTCAAGTGGGAATGATACTGTGGGACAGCAGGGTTTTTGTCCTTGGCTGCATCTGTTCTGTATTTTGGTGGCTCGCCTTGTGCTGCGGTAGGCGGACAGGTGCAATAGGTGGAGTGGCAATCATGTGGCCACAGCCGTTTTTGTCTTAGAGACCTCACCAAAATCACAAAAAAACATTTCATTATATTAGGCCAGTGGACACACACGGAAAAGGTACAGTTTTAGTCCCATCATGGGGCAGCTGTGGCTCAGGTGGTAGAGCAGGTCAGCCATTAATTGTAGGTTTAGTGGTTTGATCCTCCTGTCAATATGTCAAAGTGTCCTTGAGCAGGACAAAGAATCCCAAATTGCTCAATGGCCAGGCCGGCACCCTGCATGGCAGCTCCGCAGCCATTAGTGTATGAGTCTGTGTGTGAACGGATAAATGAAAAGTGTAATGAAGTGCCGTGTTTTGCTTGACATTTGAATGATGAGTGTTGATCCAGTGTAAATATGTTTGTTGCTATATTTTACAGTTGCTATGAGACATCCAGTCAACTAGCAAAAATGTAGGCACAGAGCAAGTGCAATAAAAACAATTGAAATAATAAACCCTAGAGGGAGCTGGTTATGGCTAAGCCTGTCATGTTGCTGATATTCTTCAGTCATGACAATGAGAACACAGAGTAGCCGACAGGTATTGGAAATCTATTTATGAAAACTAGACTACTTTAAGAGTGTACAGCCATGTTACCGACTCTGTACTAAATAGCTAAATGTAGCTAAATGTTAATGTCAGCATGCTAATGACAATGCTAACACACTGATGTTTAGCAGGTATGATGCAGGTAAATGTGCCTACATTTGCTAACACAAAGTAAAGCTGAGGCTGATGGGAATGTCATTAGTTTTGCAGGTATTTGGCCATAAACCGTTTCAGTCTGGCCTAAAGTGTTGGACCACCTGACAGACCAACACTGGCATAGAGCCAAGCCGCTAGCATGGCTAAAAACAAAAACTAAAAACGGACATTAGCTAGGTGCTTATAGATGTTATTCTGAGAGTATGTTGTTTCCCATGGCAACAGCTACAACTGAACTGTACTGCTACAAAGTGGATATTGACAGAGATAACATTCAGGGTTCTTAATCTTTAACAATGGTAGCTGTCTGTAGACTTCTGCATGAGTCAAGTCACCCTTATATCCATTGTTTTGCATACGTGTTGGGTTTGATTTCTTCACAGCTTTTGCTGACAGTGTGTGTGCTGTATATAGGTTTTCTGAAATAGCTGTACAGTAGGAATAACTCCCAAACTGCATTTACTTATATGTTTTTTTTTCTTTCAGCTCTACAGCCCCTGTATCATTACACTTGAGAAAACTATAGTTTCATCACCAAATTATATACAAATGATACTTTTTGAACGATGAACAGCTGCTTCACAGGAGGTTAGTTGTTTTGACTCCTGTCAGTGCCACAGTTTAGTTCTCAGACATGACACTTTGACAGATATCAGGGGTGAGCTGTGATTAATGCGCATGACAGTGACAGCTTCATTAATTAAGAGGACAACACCTCCCACTGCGTGTCATGTGAAATTACTATTACCAACCCCCGGGCACAGTCAAGGCAGAACACACTGTCAAAAGAGTGGCGATATTTGATGTGAGAGACTAACAACATTTGTTTCACATGAGGAAGAAATGTGTGGGGAGTTTTCAAGAAAATTGCAGTCCTCAAAAAAGGTACTCATTCCAAACAGCTTTGAAGCATTGCATGAAATTTAAATTCTCAATGGAATGACAGGAGAAGCACTCACTATTCACTGAAAAATCAAGCATTTTTGGTTCTAACTTTTGTGTGCTTCTAAATATTTCTTCTTCTTCATATTTTCATATTTTCTGTATCATATCTTTTTAAACCTTGAATATGTAGGTTAAATGTATGTCCTCTGAACTCCAAATTTGATAATTATCAGCTGACATTGCCTACAATGAAAATATTTCATGGAAAGCAGTGGCACTCTGTTGCTTATCTGGGTCTGGTCAAAAGTTCAAGTGGTCCACATGTCCTTTTTCTGACAAACTTCCTGACGCATATTCAGGCCACCTGAGAGATGTCCTGCTTCCTGTCTGCCCTGGTGTCTTAATTGGTCAGCTGCTCCTAGTTCACCATCCAAAGGAGGCACCCACTTGGCATCCTTACCAGGTGCCTTATCCACCGCAAATCCGCTCCTCATCCCTGGAATGGCTTGACTGCAGCACTGGCACTATTGCAACAGAGGTGAATAAAAAATTAAATCATTTCAGTCATTTTACGATGAGGTTTTGATACTTTCTTCATCATAGATGAATATATATATGAATATGTTCGGGTTTTGGACTGATGATCAGATACAACAAGCAACCTTGGGCTCTGGAAGGTTAGAGCAGGCATTTTTTTTCACTATTTTCTAACATTTTCCGACAAAATGAGAAACTGATCATCAATAATGAAAATAACTAGATTTTTAGAGTGACATGCAATTACCATAGAGGGACTGATCAAATTATCATACTCTATAAGGCCAATCCTTGCCTCTCTTGGTAGTGTATGGAATTATTTTACTGATAATTTTTTGAGAATTTAGATGTTGTTCGGCCTGATTGTGACCTTTGAGTCACAATAGCCCATAGCTGCATCTGAAAAAAATCTGTATTATCTTTTTCAATAACTCTTTAACACTTCATGGCCTTTTCACCATGTTATTGTAGTTCTTTTAGGATTTGATTCTTATTTTCTTTTTTCTCCTTTAGCACTGATATGCACTATTTAGCACTATTTATGGTTGTTTAGTCTTCTTTATGATACTTTCCTGTATGTTGGACTATGCTGAAACTGTACCTTTAAGAATCATTTTACAACTTTGGTGTTATTCACATAGTTCATTACTGTTACATTTTTGGACCATACTTTTCATACTTTTAGTAACTCTTCTACTATTACTTCTGTCAGACATTTCCATATGCCTCTGTACGCTGATTTCTGGTCCAACAAAATGAAATAATGAGAGCAGAGGGAGACAAATAGATGTAAAGAAAGAAAGGAAAGAGATGGGAAGATTTGAGAGGGAGATGGCAATAATTCAGGGTCAAATACATGACAAGAGAAAGATTTGAATTTGTTAGCTGAGAGGCACATATCTTCTTTGTATGGAAACTTTCACTGCTCATCTACACACTCTCAGCTCAAGTATTTACACTTATGAATGTATTAATGTAATTATTTTGGTGAAGTCCTTATAAGAAGAATGTGATCCAATCATATATATTTAAATAAATTACTTATTTACTTATTCATGTATTTATGTAAAGGATAGCTGTTGCACAACTAAAATAGGAGACACTGGGCTCAGTTCAAAATTATGAAAAACTTGCACACACCATCCACCCCCCACACTACCAGCCATTATGGCTGAGCAGGAGAGAAGAGGACGGCAAAGACCACTCAGGAAAGGTTACTGGCTCTGACACTATGAGCATGAAGGTGCTCAAGGCATGTGCTGTGCAGCTGTGCAGAGTCCTGCAGCACATCTTCACCCTGAGACTGACACTGAGACTGGAAAAGGTCACCACACTGTGGAAGACATCATGCTTGGTCCTGGTACCCAAGAAGGGGCACCCCAAACTCCCCAAATGACTATGTGATGAAGACCCTTGAGAGACTGAGACTCTCCCACCTCAGGCCCCTGGATAGACCAGCATTGGAGCCCCTGTTGTTTGCCTACCAGGAGAACATGATGGGTGATGCTATGATTTACCTGCTACACCGGGCTTCTCTCCACCTGGACAAAGCTGGGAGATTTCTCGAGTGCTTTTAACACCATACAGCCTCTGCTTTTGGGAGACAAGCTCAGGGCCATGCAGGTGTCCACTTGTGTCCAGGATAATGGATTACCTGACCGGCAGGCCACAGTTTGTAGGACTGAGGAATTATGTGTCAGGAAATGTGAAGAACAACACAGGGCCCCCCAGGGGGCTGTCCTCTAACCCTTTCCTGTTTACTCTATACACCTCTGACCTCAGTTACAACTTGCCACCTGCAGAAGTTCTCCAATGACTCTGCCACTGTGGGGCGTGTCAGTGGACAACAGCAGGAGGAATACAGAGGCCTGGTGGATGACTTGCAATACATCTTTGTAACTTTTAACTTATAATTACATAAATTTTGCACACCTTACTGCAAGATCATTTTATGGCTGTTTGTCTACTTTATGATACTTTCCTCTATATTGAACTAGAGGAAACTGCACTTTAAAGATCACTTTATAACTTTGATGTTATTCACATAGTTCGTAACTGTTACGTTTTTAGACCAATACTTTTCAAACTCTTCTACAGTTACAAATTAAATACTGAGAGCAGAGGGAGAGATATAGATGTAAAAAGGGAAAGGAAAGAGATTTAAGAGTGAAATGGCAATGATTCAGGGTCAAATACATAACAAGAGAAAGATTTGAATTTGGTAGCTGCAAGGCAAATGTCTTCTTTGTATGGAACCTTTTACTGCTCATCTACACACTCTCAGCTCAAGTATTTACTCTTATGAATGTATTAATGTAATTATTTTGATTAAGAACTTATAAGAAGAATGTGATCTAATCACATATTCATCAATTACTAATATACTATTTATCTATTTATATAAACAATAGCAGTTACATAACACAAAATCAACAAAAATAGTACTGGGCTGAGTTCAAAATGATGAAATGTTATCTTCAACTATGCAAAATGAATAAAGACCTAGATGCATGGACTTGGTACTGTATTGTCCCACTTTTTTTAACAACAAATGTACAACAACAAAAGTTGCAAAACAACGTATTTTATCATGGAAATGTATAATTTAAGCTATACATATATGTTTCGACAAAAACCTGAATCCCCATCAAGAGTTTTGTCAGGACATATAGCCACACCCATGAAAAAAGCATTCAATTGGTTAATCGCTTGGCAAGAGGCATTTCAGACATCCCCTGGAGTTAACCAGAAAACGCTATTTAACACCATGGCAAAGTGAGAATGAGCCTGACCTCGGCTGTCAGTTGAGACGGAGACACCCATCATTCAAATGAGACAGGCGATTAGGGGAAGGACAAATCCAGACAGCTAAAGAGAAACAGAGGAAGAAAGAGGGAGGTACAGGAAGAGATGGGCATAGGCTGCAGTGATGTGGGTGAGCTAGAAAATGATGGCGGGAGGTGGAAGAGAAATTGGGGATACTACAGTCGCACGAAGAGGGTTCAGATACAGAAGAGGTGAGAAACAGACTGAGGTAGTGAAGGAAGTAGTTGGTGGGGTTAGGGAAAGAAAGTGCAAGGGATAAAGAGAGGGAGGATGACTCTTTGTCATGCAGAAAAAAACACAAAAGTCTGGGAAGAGAGAGAAGAGTACGATAAAGGGACACACAGAGAGGGTAATGAAAGACTGAAGACTTTCAAAATGAGAAGGGATTTGGTGACACTGAACGATACAAGAAGAGGCAGCCGGCTTTCATCAGGCTACTGATGAGCGGAAGCGGAGAAATATAATAGCATCATTCCATGGAAATTGAAAAAGGTCCTGGAAATGTTTTTTTTTTAAAATCATTTCCATGCACACTGTATGGTTTATCATAGGGCATGAGGATAATTTTTAAGCGTGAAAAAGCAAAAATAAACACAACCTTGTCAGAAAGCAGATGTCAAGCATCTCGTCTGCCTGATTTCAACCTTTCCCTCACCTCAGGTCCTCCTTGTACAAAAATGATGTGAAGTCTTCCCACACTCATTCACCTTCAAGGACAGACATTCACAATTTAAAAAGACAGAACAATATTGTAGTGCTGTGGTGGGTTGCATACGCACACATTATAATAGTGCTATCAAGTTTGTTTTGTGAAGTATACTTCTGTAGTCTGCAGGATGGAGCAAACAGGTCAAGGTGGATGTGTCACTTCTACAGCTCACATTTAGCAATTGGCCATATAAGGTTTCTTCATTTCCTTCCTCTCCCTGTCTCTCTTCCTCTTTTTAGGGAAATTTAAATAATGTATTTCCAGCTTAGTGTAGACTGAGACTGTGTACGAGAGTTCGAAGGAAATTTAAGCAGGTCGTGAAATTCTGAGACAGTTTAAAGGTGATATTGATAACATTCAGCCCACCCCCCC
>NTHP01000115.1:1326344-1380111 GCA_003416845.1 Oplegnathus fasciatus | reverse complement strand
CCCCATTGCATCACGTCACAACACCGCTGTTGCTTGCTGTTGCACATGCCGCCTCAAGTGGTTGCCAGTTCGTTGCACAAGCTGCATATTTCATGATCGAGTGGACTGAGAGTCAGACAGACTTAGTCATGTCAAGTGATGACTCTTTCATGGTAGAGTAATGCATTCATTTTGAACCAGTAGTGATTATGTGCATTTATGTCGTGCTCGTTGATCTGACAAGACAGTGTCGGTGTAGATTCCCAGTTGTAGCTAACAAAACCTTAGGTTTATCTTACCGGTCAAGAAGAAAAGTGGCCACTTTTCAGACCTTGAAACTCCTTCAGCTGACTCCAATAAGGAAAAGCTGAACCAATGTTCACCCTGGTCTTGGTCCTCCTTTTGTCGCTGAGCACTTGGGACTGGTACCAGAGTGAAGCCTAGGGTGACCATATTTTCAAACCCCCAAACTGGGACCCTGAAGTGTACCGCACGTTCATGCACTCGCACATGTATGCGTTTATGACCGCACACATGTATGCACTCACCAACACGCACATGTATGCGTTTATGCGTTTATGCTAGCACCATAGGCATTTTCATCAGGGTGGGGGACAATTAGCACATCTACGAGCACACCTTTCAGCACTATGGATGCAGCATTTTCGTTGCCACAGTGATTGATTTACACTCATACAGACAAATCAGTGTTGAATTCAGACATGGTGCATTGTTTATGTTTTTATATTGGGTTAGGTAATAATGAGTGGGACAGAACATGATAAATGTCTATGTAAATGCTTATATAATATTATATAATATTATAATTATTATTTCAATTGTGGTGAAAACCGGGACAATTTGGTAGTGAATGTTGAAAACCGGGACATACTAGTGTTTTGCAGGTATCTGTCGGGACTCGGGCACCCAGCTTGACACTGGGACAATCCCGGAGAAACGGGACGTCTGGTCACCTTAGTGAAGCCGGGTGCTTACCGTCGTACTTTCCTTTTCCAAACATTCCCTTTGTCCCACACTAACTGGCAACTACTAAGACTATTGACCTCTGACGACACAGAGATACCACGTGGCACCAATGGTGTTATACTATTGGCTCACATTGGACCTGCCAAAATTTTTTAAATGATTTATTAACAATCATAATATATTTTTTTAGGAAATGCCACACTTTCATCCCGCACCTTTCTAAGAGCTCTGTGGATGTATTATTTTTTTTTAATTATTCGTCTACATAAAAATGTTATCAATAACACCTTTAACTGAAAGTTCAAGTTCAAAACGGTAAAGAACAGACTGGATTGTGCTGATTAAGAATATACGTATTAGGGGTGGGACAAATAATTCATATTACGATATATCGTCACCTTTATTCACGTGATGCGTTATCGATACACTTGCGTCAAGTATCGATCTTTTTTTCTTTAATGTACAAACGCTGCCGCCTGAGATTTTCCCACATTTTGCCCGTTGACATTACCTTACTACACAGTCATTACTTCATGTCTCCTAGAGAGGGCGCCAATCACAATAAGAACAGCAATCAACTACTTTCATTAACAAGAAGAAGTAAACACACACAGCATGGCAGAGCCAGCAGAGAAAAAGGTGGTGGAGCCGCCGTCTTCATACAAGTCAAAAGTCTTTGAACACTTACACCAGTTAAGTTGCCCACCACAGCGAAAATAAAATCACAAAAGAGAATAAAATCGTTATCGTGGGCAAAGTATCGTATCATATTGTGAGTATGTCTGTGATTCCCACCCCTAATATGTATGTGTGCCTTGTGTGGGGAAAAATACTGAATTACTTTAAAGTTTTTCCCTGTCACTCGCTGTTTGTGTATGTGTTGTCTTTTTTTATTGTTGTTTGTTTGTTTGTGTATATGTGTATATGTGCTTTGAAACGGTGATTCGAACAAAGGAAGGTCTGTGTCAGTGAGGTCTGGTTCCATGCCAGAGCCTTTGAGGGAAGTCCAGCTCAGACATCCAGTCACAGACAAGAGAGATTAAAACCTCAGATGCGAGGAGTCAAATAGTTCCCACAGACTATAGTTAAAACAATTTTTGTTTGAGGCATTGTCTAGAGATAAAAGTCTGTTCATACTTCACCCCAGAACTCAGTGGTATTGGTGGTTAAACATAGTTTAACTGATGTGGAAGACAAAGGATGTGCAGCCATTATCACCATTGTACTTTAGCTTTCAGATTAAAGAAAGACATTAGCTTATGGTTATTCACTGTGACCAAACAGTAGTCTTATTCATTTTATAACTTTAACAGCTATTGTAATACTGATGAGGATAATAATGTAACAGTACCATATTTGGTGGGATTCATTTCAGATGTGGTCTCCCCGCGAATATACTTGCAGTTCAGTACATCTCATTGATGTTCTGTAATGTCGACACTTATTGAACTGTCTGTGCAGCTTCTGGATGATCTGCACAGTAGGGGTGTGGTGCAAACCCACTATCTGTATCTGCTTATTTCACAAAAATATCTGTATCTGAATTCATACCGGATGTGGGTGTGCCGTATACCGGAAGTTAGTAAAGCTTAATCCTGAGGCAAAAATAACACCCATGTAACATCAGTCAAGATGTATTTACTGATGAAAAGCTATTAAGGTTGAACTTCACCAAATGTTGAACTTAAAACTATCTATGCCTCAGTGTTTTTAGCCTACAGCCTATTTGTTTACATTCTGGCACACCTGCATCATGAAAAGTCTTGCTGCGTTGGCTGCTTGCAGTTCCTGTTCGCACTGTACGGACAGAAACCACATGGATTACTTTTGATACAGAAGAAAACGTCTGAATCTGATGATTATGAGATGCTGTGGGTGCAATGCACTGCAGGACAGACACGCAGGACTTACTGCAAACCAGATGACGTCAGATGATGTGATACTGGCATGATTAGAGGCTCCACCATGCCGGGGCCTAGTGGTCTGCTGTGCAAATTGCTGTGTAAGTCAAAGTTCACCACATGTGAACTGTGTGCTAATGTGTTGGACAGAAACGGCTCTGTTATGTTTTTAATCACCCCTCAAGGATTTTAAATTGAGGCGAATCAAGGGTAAAACAAATATTTGTCTTCCAGTGGATTGCGAGGCCAGGCGTTAACACAAAAAAAGACAAATTGGTGGCTTGACCTTGTTCCGTGGAGGGGGGGAGGAGGAGGCTGCAAGATGATACGATAAGGTGAGTCAGATCTGGAATAGGAGTCATGCGTCATATTATAGATCTGAAATTGCTTTGCTTTGTATAATTTTTACTTGTGAACATTAGCCATCTGAAGAAAGGTAGACTTCCTCTTCCCCTCTTTGCAGCTTTGGCTTAATGAGAACAGATGAAGGTGTGTGTCAGTGAGAGGTATGAAGAGATGAATAGGATGATAAAGAGTAAGACTAAGAGACATCCAGGGATGCACTGTCCTTGTCTATTGTCACTGAATGACACGTGAAGGTGAGGAAAGAATTAATCGTCATGTACTAAGTGAAGTGGTGAATAAAATAAATGATCAAGTAGCAGTGTGATGGATGTTTGAGGTCAACTCTGCACACATAAAACTTATCACCAGTGAGCTCTGTTGTGAAAGCTTCGGCTAGCGCTAATTTGACTTCTTTTCCCTGTTTTGGAACATCTCGGTAGAGACAATGAAGTGAGCAATGGTCTCTACAACTCCCTACAACTACAGTACCAGTGCAACTGTTCATTTGCCAGCGGTAGAAGGTTGTTGACGTTGATGTAAGGAACACTGCAGCCTCTAGTGGCTGCAAGCTGGGCTTAGGTTTTAAGCCATGTTAAATTAATGCGTGATCTGATTAATGTTACCTCCCTTTCAGTAACTGATGGATTGCAGATTTTTTTTTTGTGGTATGCCGTCATATTTGATCCGTTAATACCCAAACCACAGCATAAAGTACAGTAACAGAGACACTGTGCCTCCCTCACCTTACATACTATAAATGTTAAGACCATGCTTATACCCATAAGTGATAGTGGATTGTGTAAAGCACCTACTAAACCAGTGTGCAAAATGCATTATTCTCTTTTAGTCTCGCACTAGAATGAATTAAACAAAATAGAAAATACATTATGTCTTCTTTTCTGCCTATAATATTCTGTCATTTTTTTTCTTAACAATGCATGTTAGCTCTGTTATCTTTCAGAAAATTCCAGCTTCTAACCTCACTCAAAGTAATTTCAATCATGTGCTCAGTTCTTTTTGCTTCACTCATTTAGTCTCTTCATTTTCTCAATGGGTAATTTATAAATTTATCTCTATCACACACGGCTCTCAAAGGGCTTTACAGAGACAAAAGCAAGAATAAACACACAATAAGTCACATGATTCATTGAATAAATTACAGGAAAAGATTTACCATGATTATTTTTAATTCACTGGTGTCTCTGGGCTCTGTTATAGACTAGCAATCTGCTGTGGGTGGACCCCATCTGATTCTAAATGTTTGCTGGGTTTGGCTCAAGGCCCCCTCGACCTTAAAAGGATAAGGATACGCTAGGAAACTTTATTACATTACTCTAATCCATCCTATTTACTATTTTTCTGACTACTTTTTGACCACTTTTTTTCTTGACTTTACTTTTAGCCTTAACAGGGTGTCAGTCTATCACAAGACCACCTTTCATACATGTGACAGTCACTGACTACGGGTAGTACTGACAGCAGAGGAGGTAATCCCCATTATTCATCTTAATAGTGTAGTAGATTGCCATGCATGCACACTTGGTAGTTCTGCCTTACTATTACCACACATACATTTTCTTTTATGATTACCTATTGTCTACTCATTCAGATGACGTAATGGCCATGTGATTGAAAATTATATATTTTGTTGTAAAACTATATCTTACAGCAGATTAGAAGGTTTATTGTTTGGGAAAGACATGTTAAGAAATGTGTAATTTTTCTTTGTATGATTTTTGTTTACTTGGGGAATTTGAATAGACTGATGATGAGAGAATTGCATTTATTTTAGTATGTCATGTAATCAATCAGCCCGATGGGAGGGGCTTCAGACTTAAAGGGTCTCCTCAAGGTTGGAGGAGTCAGTCTCAGTTGGGTTACTGAGAAGGTAATGACGCTGTAGTTTGACGCTGATTTACACGCTGATTTACACTTAAGTGTTGAAGCAATTACAGAATCTCCACTTTGGGAGACCAACACAATAAATTTCTCCTTCACTATATCTGTGACTACGCCTGTGTTTTCCCTTTTTGAGAGGGTCATGGTAGAACCCTGTGACAATACACAACCGAACACGTCTATTCGTACAATTAATTTGGAGGTTTCAATAAGTGTTTTTCCACTTATCTGTTTAGATGCACATTTTCAATTTGTGCATAAAACACCCCAAGGAGTGGAAACAGTTCACAAAAAAGTCAAAATGTTGCAAACAACTTTTTACTTTTGGCTGAGGTGGAAAAGCTGGTGTATTTCTAAAAGCAGTATGCGACAAAGTGCAATGGAAAAAGACTTGGAGAATAAATCATGACGTACATGAAACATGTGACTTAGACATCCGGACATAAATGCTATATGTCATGTTTTTCACATTATTTTCCATCGATTGAGGTTTGACTGGCGCTCTTTTACTTGCATAATCTTATTGTGCCCTCTTCGTCTTCTGCCATTAATCTGTGTTGGAAACTGAATTATTTTGCATGTACAGTCATACAGTTGCATGTATCAGGCTGGCTTTGCTTACGTAAAAGCAAAAGTCAATTTGTAGTTCGACTCAGCATATCAGCTGTTTGTGTTTGTGAAAGAGATGATACTGTGTGATGATACTGTGTACTTAAAAGTTGAAAGTCTGAAATGTCAACAAAAGTTTATGATATAGCTTTAGTGCTGAATAATTTGCTCTAAGAGTAAAATTGGATCCCCGTGATGCTGTTTGAAGCTGGAGAGAAGCTGTTTTGCTGTGGTGGTCCTAACCTCCTTCTGCATTTACAATGCAAAGAGGCGTTTGCTTGACTCGCTGTTGACTCTCCTTGCTTCAAAGGAGTATTTTTTGGATATGTGATAACATCTGAAATCAGTGCAAGGGATTTGGGAATGATTATGAATATTTCTTTTTCACTTGGCAAGTGAGGAGTGCATCTTAAAATCTAATCAACGCAGATGAAAATGCAGCTGTAGCATATTCTAAACCCAGCACATTCTCACTTTTACCTTCGAAATACAGGAGCTTTCAGTCATCTAACCCGGGGAACGAGAAAGGAATTGGGGTAACCAACCAGTCCTCTCTCTCTCTTGTCTTTAAGAGCAGTTTATAACCAAGTCTCAATGCTTTTTTGTTTATGCGGTTATACAGAAAAGCTGCAGCTCACACATGGCGCTGCTCTACCTGATTTACTAACAGCTCTGACTCAAGGTAAACCCGGTTGATTACAGTGCCATTTTACAATTACTCTCTCTTTGAAAACTAATTTGTGTCCTTTTTTCCCCATAGGCCTTTCCAAGAAAGAGTCTACTTAAATCATTACAAAGAGCAGTGATGCAGCGCTCAAAACCTTCTAAAGACGTTTTTCATTTGATCAATAAATAGGGGGGATATATAGATAAAAAAAACAAAAACAAACTTGTGCTGTCCTCCCTTCATTTCTCCATCCTCTCCTCTCCTCTCGGTGCATTGCTTTTGCCAAGCGCCTTAGCGTTGAGCTGCTCTCTTTTCAATACCGCTGATTAAAAATGTCTGATGCATCAACACGACTAAGCTGATTACAGATTTAGTTTCCCTGAGCAAAGGTTTCCAAAGAGTGCCGGGGAAAAGTGGGAAAGAAGTGAAGAATAATAGAACACACAGAGTCAAAGCCACTGAATTGCGTTGAGTGTCTAATTTTTAAAAGTGTGTGTGACTGAGGGAGCATGCTCTTCTGTATCTGTGCGAATCGCTTTGAGTGTGACTGAATATGGAGTGTGTAATTTTAAGAAGCAAACCTCTCAGGAAGGAAGAGGTGAAAAGAGATTGTGTGGGTGTGTGGTTTTTTTGTGTGTGCAATAGCTGTTTGCTGGGGGGAGCCTATCATAGGAGCCCTTTCTGCAATGTAGAGACCACAGTTATGATTCACATTGGTCACGGTTTTTCTTCATCCTGTGACGTCCGTCTCTTTCAACCATCCACTTCTCTCCCTCTCCAGTGTTCTCTCATACACCTGGGTCATCCGACTTGACACATCCTTTATCCATAGAGCCCAAATCTGTATCTCCGAGGCTCTTGGTGCGCCAACAGTGGCACATCAGTAATATCAGCCAGATCATAAACTTGCAGCTTTCCTGGTTTTGTTAAAAACCATCTTTTGTGGCTCTTCTTTAAAGACTGTCATGCTTTGTTCACAGTCTGTCACACACCTCTGGGCCTCTGGCTAAAGAGGTTTATAACAGTAAGCATCAGTAAGCTCTGCCCTGAAGCTGTGTGCACCCTGATGCCCACTCCAAACTGCAGAGGACAGATGTCTCAGATGGAAAATGATTTGGGAAATAATCTGACCTATTTAACTGCAGATCTTTGCCTCCAAGTTTGGTGGAGGGAACAACATTCTTTATCAAGCAAATGTGCCTCTTAACTGGCATGAATGTTTTAGTTAAAACTTTGTATTGGGACTTTGTAACACAGGGCATGCACATGCACTAGCAGCCAGAAACAAGACAGAATCCATTCTGATTGGTGTGATGCAGATTAAGGTTCAAACTTTTTTAAATTCACAGCTGTTACCCCACCCCGAGCATGAGATTTTGACATGTGTGATAGGCTTTGTTTCCTGAATTTGACTTGGTACTGCAGACGACCCCTGGCAATAACAAAAATGACGTTCACGCTGTTGTTATAAAACATGTCTGCATGCCCACAAAGTCAGCCTGCCATTCAGTTTAGTATCTTGAGGCTATACATTGGCATGACATCACAGACTTTGTCATTTCTGCCTTGTTTCAGTTTGTCTGTCCACAAATGCTGCATTGTCCACATAATGAATACGTTGTTTTTCTCTTTAAGACCACAAATCATGGAAAGAAAGTGAGGGAAAGCAAATAGGATATTCTGCCTAAAGCAGGGGAGAGATTATCAAACCCTGGAAAATAATGATTTGTGTAATACAAAAAAACAAAAGCTGAAATGTTGTCTATCATACAGAATACATAAAGATTTACTGGATTTATGGCCTCTTTTTGTTTTTAGGCTGTGTTTATCATATCCCCTGTGACGCAAGAAAAATTTCAGACTTGAGCTGTGACAGCTAGACGTCAGTATTGCATGTAAGGTTAGTTTTGGAAAAAGACTCTTAAAGGCTCCTTTTATGTAAAGATAGCTTACACAATGTAGAAGGCTGTAGAACATCCCAACAAAAAGTCAGATCACTTGATATTTATGTAAATCAATACAATCAATCATTTTGAAAATGAATCTTCAGTAATTTAATAAAATGGTTTCAGGTTCCCTGGGGAAAAAAATTAAAAGGGTTCAGGTTCTTGAGAGAACATTTGTAGCTGTTGGTACAGTTGTATAAATGCCAGCAATAGCTTTAACTATCTGAAGAGCTAGTTGCACCTTTTATTATTATTACATTATCTGTCTGGAAGAAGCCCTGCAAGCTACGTTTGAGTTTCAACCCCTTTTTGTAGTTTCCACCATTTGAAGGCTTCTTCATCTTTGCCTTTGAGTGATTTGTTTCTCTTTTTTTGTTTTGGCTTCATAGTTGGCCTTGGCATTTATTTGAAACCGCCATTGCAAAAGTTGAAATACATGCTAGCTACTACAGTACAGTTCACTCATGACTATTATTCAATACATAAAACTACAAAATTGGTGGAAAATGAGATTCTATTCACATTGTCATTCAAAGAGGTACAGTAGCCAGCCACTACCCAGAGCAGTGAGACTCAACACACGTAATCAAGATACAAATGACAACAAGATAGTATATTTGAACTAAAATAATTTATAGATTTCAGCTTCAAATAAATCAGTTCACACTGTAGAAAAATGTCACGCACAATCATAAAAAATGTGACTAAACTAGAACTTGAATTAGTAATCACTGAATTGATGGATACATTGGAAAGATGGTGAAAAAAAACAAACTGTTATATTCTACTAAATCTTTTCATATATATTAAGGTGTCCAGATAACTTGTTCACAATTTCAGGAATCAGCAATTTAAGGCCCATCCAATGAGCAGGCTTTAACACTGAACTCATCCATATGTATGATGCCCAGCCTTTTTAGGCACAGCAGGCGAGAAGAGAAAGAAACAGCCTGAGATATGAAGAGAGATTATGATGCTACACCAAACATAGAGGAATGGAATCCAAATCTCTTTTGTCCCCCAACACTATCTCCATTTTTTTCTCCATCACTCGCCTCATTGGAACCGTCCCATTTCTCTTTTGAATGATTTCTGCTGTTTGTGTGTATGGTTTCACAATTATCTGTTGGTTTTATTATCTCCTTAGCTTTCTATGTTGCTGTTTAAAACACACGTATCAAAAACTTGGGAGGGATGGTTGGGGGACATAAATAAATGTTGTGGGTGAGACTTGGCAGAGCTGTGTAGTTAAGACGATCCACAGAGTATGAGTGATCCGCTGTGTGTGTGGATGTGTGAGTGTGCTGACAGGAGGCAGTGATTAAAATATATATACAGTATTTAAAGACAAACAGTGTTGTGATAAATATAGTTACAGCAAACAACCTGGCAAGTGTTTTATGTGTGTCCATGTGCGGGTGAGCCAGCCAGTGTGTGCATAAATTTGGTTGACCTTGGACTACTGATCATTTGTGGTTGGAAGATTCATTTTATGGACTAACGATTTACCTCACTCCCTCATCTTTTCAACAGTGTACAAATGAAAGGAGCAGAAAGGTAATGTTGATAGTGAAAAACTTTGGATATATGCTTGGTAAAGAAAACATTATTCATGTCGTCACCTCTATGTAACTGTGCATTCCCCTATGCTAACCTTTTTATGTAATATCAGGGTTTCCCCTGCAGCCCGGCGGCAAAGTGTCTTTTTTGATGGGGGCCCGGTGCGGGCCAGCAACAGACTGATGGCAGGTAGGGCCCTATGGTTTCCACGGACAGAATCGTGGAACTGAGAATTTAAAAAAGCTATAACACAGATTCCATAGGGCCCTACATTAAGTCAGTGCTAAAAGCTGACTGGAGATTTGAAAATGTGACTACGTAATGTGTTGTTATAATTAAATAATTTATTCAACACTCATTTAAAAAAAATTGACAATTACAGCAGAGTCTTACAAAGAATCTGACAATGTACAGTCTTGGAATGCTGTGTTTTCAACAACAACAAAATTAATTAAAATAAATAATATCAAAGTTTTTGCACTCCACAAAAAACTTGTATTCAAGTCCTGATTGAAGTTCTTATGAAATGTAACATTTACATTATTGATACTCGGCTGTTCTTGTTCTAACGGTGTTACCGAGGATGAGGTGCTCGGCTACACCGAGGACAAGGTGCTCGCTGGCTACGCTTTGTCGACCTGGGGCTGGGATAATGTTGTTGACTCAGTGGAGCTGCGAATGTTAGCAGTCTCTTCCTCATTGCCATCACCTCCAGTATTTGGCCGTCTGCAAAAACTGTCTAAGATTTTTTGGCGTTTACCTCTCCACCTTGACAGTATCCCTAAATGTCACAAAGGAAGTATCTGTGTTACTGACTGTTTGGCTAGCTGGCTAAGGTTGCTAGGTAACATTAGCTTGTGATAGTTGGAAGCATCAAGTGTTGAACGTCACTCTGTGCACAATGAGGGTAAAAAACATTGGTGTGGCTGGTGAGATTTCCAACCATTATATCTATGTTTCCAACCGAGCCACCCCACTGTAACTGTAGTTTATAAAACATCTTAAAAATACATTAAAAAGTATTCCCTGATGCTTAGGACAGTACAGTAAATAATGTTCCATTTTATTATTTGAATTTATATCCAAGTTGTAGTACAAATGCAAAACCCATTCTGAATAGTCTACAATGAAACACATACTGTATGAGATGCACATATAGATGTAAACACGGGAGGGAAACTCGTGCACTCACACAGGCACAATGGCGCCTTTGATCTTCTAATGACAGACAGAGGGTGGACCCTGTGGACAACTTAAGATAAGAGAATGCGTGCACGCAAGAGTTTGCGTGTCTGTCCGCATATGTGTGTACACACATTGGGTGATTGAGTGGAGGGAGCAGAGAGGTAAAGAGGATGGATTGAAAGAGGCAAACAGTAATCACAAACTGCCACAGGCACTTATCCATGCGCCACCTCAACAGAATCACACACACACACGCATGTATATACTGTACACAGACTTGGTTATTTACAAGCACAAATGCTGTACTGACATTCACACACACACATGGAGTCCTCAGCTGGACACATTAGACTTCATCAGAAGAAGAACATAGAAAAACGGTCCATTTATTTTCAATCTGTTAGTGACATCAACAGGTAAACTGCTGTCTAGTGAAATTATTTACCTTGCTTCCTCAGGCATTCCACTTCACTACTAGTTTCACTTTCAACACTGATGAGTCTCATGTGGAACTGGGGCCATCTGCAATTATCAGTGGAAGACACTGGGTGACAGGGTGAAACGGAGAGATAGAAGGAAGGGAGAGTACAAAGACAACAAGTTTAAAGACACAAATGGGATAAAGACAGAACAACAGAGTTCTGCTGCCAACGAGTCAAATAAGTAAAAACAAAGGACATAAAGAAGGTTTGAGTGAATGCAAGACCATTTTTGATGTTGCATGCAGCACTACAGCAATTGTTCATTTAGTATTTTCATGCCTTACACAATGGGCGTAGCAGGGCAGGCTCAGTTAAGTGAGTGGTCCATGTATATTAAAGTGCAATATTAGACAATGAAATAATCAATGTGCAAATCAATTGTCCAAACAGAAGACATTAGGTGTATACATAGAAACTAACTCTACAGTATGTGTACATACATACTCTGTTCTGTGGATCCACTGAGCACTGTCCTAGAGAATAATCCAGAAACACCTCATAAGTAAAATTTGACAAATTGGCAAAGAAACAGCAGCTGTGCAATCTGTGCATTCCACATGGCACAATGAAGCATGCAACTGATGCAGTTTCATCTCACTAAAGGACTGAAAAGAATCAAGTTCTGAACTGGACAGCTGATGTTCTTAGTCACAATAGATGGGGTCTGTTAAAATATGGCAACACTGTGATCCCCATGGATGACCAAACAGCTTGGGTGGACTGACAGAGTACACAAGCCCATGAACCTGTTTCACCAAAATCACTGCCAGCGGCAATGCTGTCCTTACAGACACCAGATTGAGGGTAATATTCTTAAAGGGATCATATTGCTCAGAAAAAGGCCCAAGCGCCAGAAGCCTCTGCTGCATGATAAAGGGGCAAACAGTTCTGTCACTTCCTGCCAAAATCCTCTCAGATCCTCTCACCGTATCCATTGGCTTGTATAACTTCATGATGTACATGTAATGCAAAAAGTATCTCTCAAACTGAAGCTGGAGGAAGGACACCACTGACAGAATTGATCAAACAGGACAGTGGGTCAAGTGGGTCACACAACTTCGGAAAAAGAAATCCTTTTTGCTTTATAAGCTGAGGTGGTGGACCAAGCCCGTACACTTTGGATTTACTAGACCACTGAGGGCAGACAAACTCAAATTTATTGGTGGATGCCATGCAGGGTTCATGTGCTGTGAAACCAGCACCTGGCCCATTGCACTGTTTGCCAGACACAGTACACCACTAAGACTGGTGGAACAGCCAAGGTATTTGTGTTGCAAGACTGGGCCACATACCATGGCGCCATCATCCAAGTCATGCGGAGCTACCAGAATCACCTGATTTTGTCTAGGAAGAACCATTAGACAAATAGATCCACTACAGTGTTACCAAATGTGTCCAAATCTGGTGTATGATGATGTATGACGGTGTTCTGAGAAAGCCAATGCCAGTCGCTACAAAAGACAAAACACAAATGGAATGACCTGACGACTCTGAAAAATATTGTTTATGGTAATCCACAAACCTAACAATCAAGAAAAAAAGAAAGGAGGGCAGACAGTCCCAGAAAAAGAGAAGGGAAAAGGACAACAATAAAAAGACAAAGGGTCATTTTGGGAGAGACAAACAAGAAGGAAAGAGAAAGGAGAAAGCAAGTAAGAAGAGAGAGAGGAAGGGTGATGGAGAGAGGGAAGTAGAGGACAACAGATAATTAGATTCAGTAAGACAGAAAAGGGAAGGCAATGGTTAAGGATAGAGACAAGGAAAAAAAAAAGAGAGAGGGAGAAAGGAGAAAAAGATGAAGAGAAAACAAATCCAAAGAGAGAGATGGAGGACGGGAGGAGGAGAAGAAGGTGTCTGTGCCCTCATCCTGTCACCTGCTGTTTTAAGTTGGGCTCTGGGTCATTAATCAGACTATCACAGCAAAGTCTGAGGGAATTAGCCATCCGTACAGAACAGGAATTAAACACACACACACTCACAAACCTGCGTGACTCTCTTCCTTACATCACACATACACACACAATGTCACACACATAATCTCTCACACAGACACCCACTACCACCCAAGTTATACACGAGCCTGCCCACACATACTGCTGTGAAATGAGTGCTGCACACACACACATTTTCTCCATTTTACACATGCTTAGACACACTTAAACAGAAACGCAAGCACATATACAAGCACACAGAACTTATTTTCTAAACAACATGGTGTGAAATTAGAGCGCTCTGAGCTTCTGCTCTAGTTCCTTGACCACAGAACAACAGGGAACATTAAGAAAAGAAGTGGGCCTTTACCACAACAAAAGATAATGTGCTCAGTCCCACTGTGTGTATAAAGGGGAGAAAACAATGCATGCTTCATTCATACTTGAAACAGTTATAATGCAATGCAGTCTAGAGGGTTAATCAAATGCAGCCATTCTTTACCGAGTTTATAGCACCATTGTTGGTATATGCTGGAGTTGAAGTTGTTCTACAGACTTCTCTTGTCTACTTTAATTGGCTGAGCCACTTACCACTGCACGTAAGTGTACTAAGAATTTGTGGAGGCTTTATGCTCAGCCACACAGGAGAAGCTACTTCAACCCTACCCTTTCTGATGACAAACCCAAGGATTGCTTCGTCAGAAGAATTCATCAGGGTCAACCAGCACCAGCAGTGCTTTATGTGCCTTGCTGTTGAGCAGGACGTTGCTGCCGTGTTGAAGGGATGCATGGAATGACACTTTAGACTGCCGCTACTTATAATACTGGCAAACACTAAATACATGTGAGAAATATAAATGTTTTGACAGAATTTCTACAACCCTGTCCATCTCAGTGATAGATTATGATTAATTTAAGTACAATCCCTGCATGAAACCCATAAATAAAATGGATTAGGATGAGTAAATTGTCCATGAACACACTGCATTAAGGCCTCAGTGTGACACACAAAATCCATCTAATTGTAAAAATCTAAGGATTGTAAGACTGATTTATTGGTTTTAGACAATCAGCAGCAGCTGGCAACAGCAACACCCAGCACTGTCCACTTGGCCATTTGGAGGAATCTCTGATCTGATTTAATGAGAAGGGTCTAACTGCACTCATCCCCCATGGGCCCCTCAGTTCTCAGCGAAGGGGAGAGACACAGTGCAGATGTCCCTTTAGAGCCCTCATTTCTGCATTTTGTTAGGGGTTCCACAAGGGAACACAAGGGAGCCATTTCTTGTAAAACAAAAGCACTTTCTGCCATGACAGAACCTGGTAACAATAGTAAGAGTCTGCAGCCATGTAGCAGCTCTGTGAGGCTGTACTTAGGCACAACGTTCAATGCTAATATACCAATGTTTATCAGATATGATGTTTACACCATATTCACCACCTTAGTTTGGCATGTTAGCATGCTAACATGTAATTAGCATTTCACACAAAGTACAGCTGAGACTGATGGGAATATTTTTAGTTATCTAGTATTGGACAAATTAAAGTTTTAACCTGATGATGGCACTAAGTTAAAGGTTAAGGGATCACCAAAGTTATTACAGTTCATCCTGAGTGAGACAATAATATTACAATTTAATGGCATTCCATCCCATAGTTGTTGAGACATTTCACAAAACCCCCCACAAATGTTGACCTCATTGTGGTGCTAGAGAAAAAGTGAGGGGATCAACAAAGTCATTATGAAGTATCATCTTGCAATCACTGATTTGTTTGTTCAAAATCTTCCCAGTCCATCTGGTAGGTGTTAAGATATTTTTACAGCATAAGTGAAAATTGTGACCTGCTGGTGGCACTACAGGAAACGCCAGGATCCTTCGGATTCATCCTAAGGGCAGCATGGATATCTGTACCAAATTCCATGGCAACCTATCCAATATTGTTATATTATATTTCATTCTGTAGCAAAGTGAGAGAGCCAGAGAGCCATGCCACTAGCACAGCTGAATACAGCCTGGACCTACTAGCACTGGTTGCATGTCATTTGATGGTTTGCACTTCTTTCTGACGGACAATGTAGGTCCTAGGTGGACAAAGATGGCCTGATGCTGAAACATCCATTGACATGTACATGTTACGATCCCCAAATGGGCAGACACACATAGGACAAATGAAATGAAATGTAAAGTTTATGAGGGAGTATTCAGAAATGTTGATCTGGATGAGGCAGTTACAAGACACTATGAGAGGAATCATGGCTCCTCAGCTTCACTTACATTTATTGGTATTCAAAGGCTACACTAGACTATTCAAATCCCAGAGGCCGTAATTCAACCAAACTGTTGTTGCAGAGGGACTCTTGCTAGATTTATACCCTCAATACAACAGAACCATATGGACCAAATGATGCCACGCTGCTGTTCTGTCACTTACAGACTGGAGAGATGAGAAGCATCCCCTTCAATGTGGGTCACAGAGAGGGAAATGTTGAGACACACTACACTCATAACCTGGTTGTTAATATGTGATGTATCTACCAGGATGTTAATATTATTATTTTGTTTTATATTAATATTTTTTTCCCCCCTACATACCATAATCTGGTTGATGCATATGTAGGCTGGGGTATTGCCCTTATTGGGAAAATGCATATATACAATATATTATTATGCACTTTGTTCTGTTTAGTATTGGTAAATGATGCTTGTCAAAATTACTGTTACCCAATTGTTCATTCTGACTGACTTACATTAAATTGTTATTGTGAAGTCTAATACTATTGGAGCAGTTCATCCCCTTCATCCTCACAATAGTTGATATTTTCTTGAATACCGTTACATGATAATTGATTGTTTTGTGTATGTAAAGAATCAGACCCTCCCTTGTGTATTGTGGCCTTTCATTTGAGTTTTACTGATGCCAAATTATGATGCAGTGTTGTCCCTTGCAACTTCATTTAATTCATATGTGAATTTTAGAATGAAAAATATAGTTAATTTTGTAGTGGGCACACAGAAATCAGGCATATGCACAGGAATAACATGGACTTTAAAGAAACTGGGCAACAGTTTTGCCATGATAGACCTGAGAGATGCTTATATTTATGTCATGAATCGTTCCCAGGCACAGGATAATCCTTTACTCTGCCTTCCTGGCTACAAATATCTGTATTCATAGTACTGTATGAATATAGTTCTCACATGAGACATGGACAGGGAGGCTGCAACAGAGGAATTTTGCTGTTCGAGGAAAAGAGAAAGAGCCTGCTGCTCCAATGCCTCCGCCGAGGAAGACGTGGGCAGGGTGCTGTTGCTGACACATGGCTGGGGCTGCTGACTAGCAACCACACATGGTGGGTTAACCCTTCCCAGATGGAGTCACCTCACTCTGACTGTGAGGTTAGACTGGCAGTCTGACAACATGGGAGGACATCCTTGTGTTACTCTGATTGGCCCCAGTTACCATTCCAGTCTCCACAGCCTCCTAAAACAACCATGCCTAACATTCAACCACCACACCAGTCTTTTCAGCTGTTGCGATGACCAGTGCCCATTAACTATAACTGTCTTGCCTCTATGCACTAACACAGTAGGACCAACAGCAATGAATGAGACTGACATTGACATTGATCTAAGATCATTTCTGGCACTTAGAATTTTCTCTCAGGTACAAACCAAATTGACAAATTGTCCTGACCTGTCTTAGGAGTCAAGTCCTACTTTAGTTTTATTTGTCACAGATATCATACTGGGTATAATTATAGTGAAATGTGTGACCATAAAAAATAAGTGTAAAATAGAATAAGAATAAGAATAAAGAATAAAATAAGTAATAGATAGTAATGTTAACTATAATACTTTGAATAATAATTAATTAAAAATAGTCTTAGGGCAATCCTTAGGCAGTGTCCTCATTCAGGATCCTAGCGGCCTGAGGAAAGAAGCTCTTCCAGAGCCTCTCAGTGCTGGCCTGGTGTATCTGGTATCTTCTTCTTGACCACAGCAGGGAGAAAAGGCTGCTATCTGGGTGGTTGGGATCCTTAATGATTCTCCTAGGCTTAGTTTTACATCGCCTGGTGTAAATGTCTATTATGCAGGGTAGAGTGCTGCCCATGATGCGTTCAGCTGAACGAACCACTCTTTGCAGGGCCTTGCGGTCCTGTTCGGTGCTTTTCCCGTACCAGGCAGTGATGTTCCCTGTCAAGAGGATCTCGATGGTGCAGGAGTAGAAATTCCTCAGTATCTGAGGGGATATCCAGAATTTCCTCAAGCGTCTGAGGTGAAACTGTTTCTGACTTGCCTTCCTCACCGCAGAGTCAGTATTCAGCGCCCAGGTCAGGCCCTATGTGGCGTGGACACCAAGGTATTTGAAGCTGTCCTCCCTTTCTACCATGGACCCGTTGATGTTAAAGGGGGTGTAGTTCTTAGTCTCGCTGACATTCAGGAGGAGGTTGTTGTCCTGACACCAGCAGGTCTGGCCCTCTACCTCCTTCAGGTAGGCCTTTTCAATTTCAGTTCGTTATCTGTGATCAGGCCCACCACAGCCGTGTCGTCAGCAAACTTGACGATGGTGTTTGAGTCAAAAGTGGCTACATAGTCATGTGTGTACAGGGAATACAGCAGGGATCTCAAAACGCAGCCCTGGGGAGCTCCAATGTTAAGAATGAGGGTGGATGAGGTGTGTCTGCCCACCCTCACCACCTGGGGTCTGCCCGTCAGGAAGTCAAGGAGCCACTTGCACAGAGAGGTGTTTAATCCCAGGTCCTTGAGTTTTGTGATGAGCCACAGTTATACGCTAATTAGTTATACGCTAATTACACACAATACACCTAAATTATGCCGTAATTAGAAGCTACATATAATGCCGTATTAGACCCAAAATACACTATACTTAGACATTATTATGCCTGTAATTAGAAACCAAATACAAGATCCTAAACTGTAACCTAAAGTCAAAACAAATCTGGTCACATCTTGTTGCTGCTTCATGTCCCTCGTAGCCTGGATGCTCTCTGGGGTCCTGTGGAGTTATTATAGCCTAATACATGCTTCCTGAAGCTCTACTCCCAGACCAGTTAAGACATCAGACCATTTAATGTCATGTCACTATGACTAGGACCTGTCATGCAATGATTTTTTTAACCTAAAATTGCCCTCTAATAAAGTCTAATAAGGGTCTAATAAGTGGGAAATAAGACCGGGTGGATTTCACTTTCGTTTATGGTACAGTCCTGTTGTAATATGTCGCAAATTATCTCCTAATAAAGTCTAATTAGAGTCTAATAGTGGGAAATAAAGATGCAATATCCTGGCAGCTTCCACCGCTTAATGTTACTGGGGTCGGATAGTGACATGACATTAAATGGTCTGATGTCCTAACTGGTCTGGGGGTAGAGCTTCAGGAAGCATGTATTTGGCTGTAATAACTCCATGGGACTCCAGAGAGCATCCAGGCTACGAGGGACATGAAGCAGCGACCACATGTGACCAGATGTTTTTTGACTTTAGTTTACAGTTTTCAACTAATGAGTAACAAATGACCCTGTAATAAAGTGAAACTATGTTTAATAAAGGCCAAATAAATGTGGGCTATCGTCCTCTGAGCGCTCAGTGTTTTGTCTGATTATTATAAAGGCTATGTCCGGTATAATATGGCACTACATTCGACTAATTACAGCCTGTGTTGTCTAATTGGTAGCATTAAATGTGGTGTCTAATTACATCATAATTTAAAATAGCATCTAACTGTAGCATATTTTGAATCTGATATGACTGATTTCTAATGATCTTGTAAAATGGTGTCTAATAGTAGGCCTATATCAGGATCTCTTATTTGGTTTCTAATTACAGTATAATTAGGCATAATAGTGTCTAGTATAGTATATTTTGGGTCTAATACGGCATTATATGCGGTCTCTAATTACGGCATAATTTAGGTGTATTGTGTCTAATTAGGGTATAACTGTGTTTGTTTACTGTCTAATAAAGAACATATTATTTCTTGTTTTTGTCTAATTTGATACAAAGTAAGGCTTGTTATGTCTTATTAGTGTACCGCAAAATAAAGTGCGACCATTTGTTTAGATTTCATGATTTTTATTGGCATATTTTGGCACAGTGACTTACACATTTCAGTAGTTGTTTGGAAAATTCTCAGACTCCGACAGCTGCCTCAGGGTCTTTATGCCGGTTGCTGTCCAGTATCCTCCTCTGTTGCACCCGACAGTGTAACATCAATTACTGTAGGCTACAGTATTGTCTCATCTAACATCTTACTTTCACGTCACCTTGACTACCTCTCAAATTAGTCATGGACGTCCAACTTTATGTCAAACCATACCCTCTTTATGTCTGTGAGTGTCACAGTGCAGTGCTGCTCTGATGACACGACATTGGAAGCTGTATTATTAATACTTCCTAATTGTTTTGTATGATCTAACACCACTACTGACACTACAGCTTGTCCTCAGTCAGACAACACTGCCTCAATGGAGAGAGATAACAGAACATGGAATCCCTATTGTCCCCTGGAAGCACATTGGTGAGTCTAGTGTAGGGGTTGAGGAGAGCCATGGCCACACTTTGACTCGCTGCTGTCATGTCAGGCTGTCATTTGAGGAGACTGTTGATACAGCATCATTTTATGTGATCAAATTATGAGCTAATGGTCTCCTGCTATTTCCTCAGTGTGCTCAAGTGAGTCTGCCAGTCACAAACACAAAAGACTTTGCATTTTAAAGAATGTAAACCTTCAAAACTTCATCTATCTGCATTGTGGAAGGTCAAATTGTTTACTGTGCTACTTTAGTGTTAAAATAGGTTAATCACACAGATTGTTTAGAAGTTGTTGAAGCACAATCGTTTTGAAACCACAAGGGAAAAGAACGCCAGTATATGTGATCTTTGTCAGCTATTTACAGTCACAAAAATAACAATGAGGAGTTTGACAAGGGAATTGCACATGAAGGGATGGGGGAAAAAAACAGTATAGATGGATTTAGAACAGAAGCCAAGTGAGAAGAAGAAAATGAGAGGTAGGGGATGTAGAGAGGCGACAAGTGAGAGGGTGAGGACGGTTTTTGTGCATAAATACGCTCACATGCACACACACACACTGGATCCTTGACCCCAAGGTCTTTCACCAGGAGACTGTCATCATGACCTATGCAAAAAGAAAAAAAAAAAACGTGCATTTGCAGATGTGCACGCAGACAGGGCTGTCGGTCGCATGGTTAATGAAATGGCTGCAGTCAGGCTGACCTTTGTAGCAGCCCATTCTTCACATCAGTGATGTGACCCATCTCACGTACACAACTGTGAAGAGCAGGATACAAACACAAAATTGCTCCTGGTAAACGTGCACATGCTACAATCTGCACAAATGCCACACAGTCAAAGATGTGACAATCATCATGTCATGAAGTGATGGAAGAGGTCCCTTTGAGGAGTGGTGTATTTCAGTCAGCTAGCTTCATCAAGCCCATCCTTGTTACACTGCAGACATAAACAATTGCCTCCATGAAGATGTGGACACACACACAGACATGCAGAAACTATTCATCACAAGTGGTTGCCAGGCTAATATGGGTCACCGCTCCCTCACTTCTGTCCTCACTTCTGAGAGGCGGAAGGAGGGAGAGAGAGAGAGAGAGAGAAAGAGATGGAGAGAGAAAAATGAAAACAACAAAAGAACAGATGGGATCAAGAAGCAGTGGAGGTGGTGGAGAGCTTTGGCACGGGCTACTTTACCTGAGGACATGACTGTTTTATTTTTTCAAGGCGCACATTGGTTCTGTGGCCACTCAGACCTCATTTCACTGTGGCGGTAAAGTTGTTTCACCGTAACTATTTAATATGTCCTGTTAAAACACTTGACTCAAAATGGTTTACAGTGCAATGTGAGCTGCAACTAACTACACTGATCATGTCCTATAGAAACGTTTTTTTTGATGTTTGCTTTTAAGGGATCCTTAAATCTAGCTACACTATATAAATCAGTTGGATTGAGCAGAATTTTTTTTCTCTCCATAGAGAAGAATGATGTTGTTTGTGAACTATTCTTAGATCAAATAACATTATAAAGGCCTACATGGGAAGCAAAAGAAGGAAAGGATGCAGAGAAGTAAAGGGGGAAGGGGGAACACAGGGCAAAACATAAATAAGAAGGGTAGGTGTGTATGAATGCTGTCACACAGAGAAGAATGAGCAGAATTTACTCAAAAGCCAGTAAGCCAAAAAGAGATTTTGTTTGCTATTCTAAATCCATTTTCTTAGTCGCACATGCTCTACCCTGTTTCTCTCCCAGTGGATGTTATTATAAGACATTTATTGGAGCTGTGCAAATCTTCTATGTGTTTTCTGTAATCACAGGGTGTGCATAGCAACATTTATGGAAATGTAAATGAAAACACACGCTTCCAGCAGGACACATGCATGCATGACAGCTTCTAATTGAGATTTAAAAAAAAGAAAAAACACTGAGGTTTTCCCTGTGTTATATGTCAGATCATCCTCACATTAAAAATAGGAGGGGAGGGCTCCCCTACTTTCCTTTGTTATAAGTTTAAAAGTGCAAGTATTCCAAAATTGTATGACTTCAATACAGGTAACAAGTCTACATTCCACAAAACTTAACATATTCACACAAAAAAAGCTTGAGCACCACACCAAAAAAACCAGCAATGGAAAAGCAGTATTATTTTCTGCACATTTTTTCTTTTTTGCCGCTGCTTCCTCTGTTGTGTGAAAAGTGCAGTTACCAAATATGTTTATTGGTTTTACCAGCCAATACTTACAAGCAAAGTAGCAAGGAATCTATACTTTCTTAGGTGCACCATTGCTTTGCAGACATGCACAATATGTCTAAAACAGATATCCAGGTTTACTCAAAAGTGGCTTTGGTTATTTGCATCATCACTGCTATTAAATACATTGCTTCACTTAAATACACTTGGTGTGGCCTTGGTGTTCATTTGTGGTGAGCTAAGTGAATCAACCGTCAGTGGTGGCTCATACAGTTGAACATCAAAATGAATTTTCTTCAGTTTTAAAAGCTAATCAAAAATGGAATGTGCTATAAAATAGAGTATCTTAAATATGAGGTTAAACTTGCCTGGAAATGACGGGTGTCTGGGTGGAGGGATGATTGAGAATAACTTCTTAGTCTTTCACTCTGGAGCTGCAATCTTGCATCACTGTCTTGGGCTTGAAGTTATTATTTGTGGGGATATGTAAAATTCCAACACAACAAAAAAAATGTGACTTAATAAATGATTAAAATGAACATTTGGGAATGTGTCCCTGTGCCTCATTACAAGAGCACTTTCAGGAACACTTTCACTGTAAAATTTTAATTTGGTTATCTGTTACTACTTCATACATTCTGTGTGAGGATATAATACAAAATAAGTGAAATGTTGTCAATGCAAATAACGGAGTATAATCACACAACACGCATGATATGCATACCCAACTGTTTAGCTATCTATGCTGCTTGTGCGTTCATTTCACATTTTCAGATGCCTATCTTCAGTTCTTCAATTGTTGCATTATTAATTGCATCCCCTTTCTGCTGATAATGGCACGATCAAGGTGTGCGTCTCACTTCCCTGCTTGAAATGGATTAAATTCACAATAAAAATCTGCCATCACTCTCAATATCCTGCTCAACAAGCAGGCAGGCTGATGGGTGAAATGATTACAGGAGCCAAACAAAGTGGCAAAGAAAGTTATCCTGGCTTTTTTAATAGGCAGATACTCTGATAGAAAGACACGGGAAGTGCAAGTCATTTATCTGTCAAAATGAAAGCCTAATTGAGTCAGATAATAAGATATTTAGGTTAATACAGGATGAGGTGTCTGGTTGAACAAAAGCAGTGGGGAAGTGGGAGGACATTATTTTTGTGTAATGAAACATCTCGCCTTGCTGGCTTTTTGCCCAGCAAGCCAAGGTGTTGAGCTCTATAATACTAAATGATTGCTGCCATCGCAACATGGTTATTCAGGTAACTTCACAAAATTACACAGACTGTCACAAAATGACATAACAGTCAAATAAATGGGTGACAAGCAATCAGGCTGAAAAACAGCAGCTGCTGAACTGATCACAGAAGCTACAAAATGCTTGTAGGCCACTCTAACTTTTTTAAATAGGGAATTTAGATTGATTGGATATAAGTGAATCAGAACAGTAGCTGTATCCCACGAGTAGAGCAGTGCCTGTATAAGACTCCAGTCCTGTCTTTGTCTGCAATAAAACCTTGTCACTTTTTATTGTTTGTGTCTTTGTGTTTGCATATCTTTTATAAAAGCACATTGGATGATGTTGCCAAGACGCATATGTAAGACACCAGCATGAATCATTACTTTTAATCTTTCAGTGATTTTCCACAGCTTTGTTTTGTTTGGACCTTGAAGGCAGCATGTTGGGTATACTGTTCTGTATAGCCCTCCGTAATCCAAAACATTATCAGAATTGTGAACTTTTTGGTGAAAAATAACTCTGCTTATTAAATACTATTATCTAGACATCATGTACAATACAAATTCAGGATATATTGATTTCAAAAAAATGTTTACTGGGAAATAGATCACACTAAATATTTAGTTTATAGACTCACTAAAATCAAGAGAAACAAAATGAAATTGTATGGAAAGGCTTGTCTTGTCGACTGACAAGGATCACAGACTGACTGTGTCTTAAGTTAGAGATGTTTATTTTTCATTTTATATTATAAAATGAATAAAATGCATATATTTTGCCTTTCCATCAGACAATTAACTGGCATAGCTAGTTCTGCCAAATATGTGTATAACCATATGATGCAACAATAGTCCTGTCTCCTTTGACAGGTGTCACAGAACATTTGTGAATAAATATTACCTCCTAATCAAAGACTTGAAAACTACTTTGATTATTTTTATGTATATCTGAATCTTCCTTTTTTGGTGCAGTTATGTAGAAGCAGGCAGGACTGTATGTGCTACTGTATGTTAGCAAAAAATAATGGATCCCTTCCACCCAATTAGTATTCACCCATGCAATGGTAAAAATAACAATGCTGCTGTGCGAGGTCACACCGAGGATTCCCATTGCTGCTTACGTCAAGAGACTGAGGCTAATGCGATGGAGAGTGTTACTTAAACAGAGAAATCTAACAGTAGGATTTCCCTAATAAGCCAGCGTGCCCTTGAACCCTGTGATGTATTGCTGTACATCTACAGCCCCCCGAGGGAAACATATGGTTCTTTTGAAGAACATGAGAGATGCTGATTATCACATGGCACAGCACTATGTGTGTGAGTGTGCCTGTGTGTATGTAAGAACTGTGCATGTTTAATTTTAATTTTACATAATGTAGTTCCAGGAAATACTGTGTGCATGTGTGCATGTGTGCGTCTGTGCGTCTGTACATACATGTCTTACCCAAGAAAATCTCTGCTGCTGATTGCACTATAGGTAGCATAATTTGTGGACAACAGATAAACATACACACATTTTACACACTCTTATGCTGTCTGCCACATTAGTTTTATCAGAAGTGTTTCTGTTTCGTCAGTGCAACAGGAAAAACGGCTAACTTTGTAAATTTCCAACTTTACAAGTAGACAAGGACCACACAACCACATCATTAGCTTTGTTGTCTGTGTGGCTATTCTGTCTCATTTGGAGAGAAGCATAAGTTCACTAGCTTTCAGGGGCTGTATTCACAAAATAACTTAAGGCTCAATGTAGCTCCTAAATGACCAAGTTAGAAGAAACTCCTAAAAATAATGGGTGTAAAGTCTTAACTGTAAGACTCCGTAGTCAAAAAGTAATTCAGGCCACGTTGGAGCACCAAAACAAATCAGTGAGAACTTAGAGGTAGTCAAGAGGACTCCCAAATTACTAAGAACTAATCATTATCAGTCTGCACAACTCTGCACAATACTAGGCCAATGACAAACTGGAGTTATTTTACTTTGTTTTCATGTAAAAAATCAGTGATACAGATATGATACATAATTACATTTGTGACTCTCTATTGATGTATATTCTATATCAACTGACACAGACCAGTACAGTCCCAGTACAGAATAATGTTAACAATGTATGTCTGTGATGGGTGGATTTGTGTGTGTGTGTGTGTGTGTGTGTGTGTGTGTGTGTCCAATAAATGAATTTACTCATAGACAAATGTTTGGAGGGTTACCTATGGAGTTGGATATGTCTCAATGTGTAAATGTGTAATCTGTAAATATAAAACACCAAACACAAACACAAAAAAAAGATTTGTAAACCCACGAAAATATTTTGCAAATATAAAACAGATCTACAAATACACAAACAAATTTCACAAATAAAAAAAAAATCTACTTGTGTCACTCTGCCATTTTTGGATAGCAAATGGTTGCCTACTGACGACATAATTTCCACCTTTCAAAGTAAGAGCGCGCAGTCTTTCTATGAGCTGTTTTTTTAATAATCAGTGAGAAGTAACGTGCATTCATTATTTTATTATTTTAATGTGACACAGTGAGTATTAGTGGTGTGTTTATTTGTGTTACGTATATTATCTAGCACAGACTTACGTATATATTTCTGTTTGGGTATGAAAGGCACGAGGATGCTTGTGGCAACTTTCAGGTCAAAGCGGCTCGAGCTACTTCTTCAGTTGACAGTTATTTATCCACTGGCAGCCAGCCAACTCATCCTTTATATTTTTCATTTATTTTTTCAGGCGCATAAAAGTCACAAAGTACTTCACACTGTTCACAAATAATATTGAGACAAATCCAGCTCCATAGTTACCTTTCTTCATATGGATGAACACACGCATACACAAAGACACACATCAGCAACACCCAAAGATGCACAAACAGAGTCAGAGTCACACTCCAGTCCAACACTTACAATAAATCCACTTTCAGTGGAGCCACAAATGGAAATTTTAGGAGCGATCAGCATTTTGCTGCCTGGCTGAAATAAATGAGGAAGACCATAAATAGTCATGCAGTTCCATCTGAAAGGGTAATTGTTAAGTAATGGTATGCGTTGTGAGCACCACTTTGCTTCTTCCCAGAAGAAGAGGGCTGAAGATGGGGGGGTTGTAATGTGTTCCAGAGTACTGATGGAGCAGCATTTTTGATTGTAACTATAGGAAACGAGAAGACAGGCAGACAGATACAGTAGCTTCATGGTTACATTAATAAACACTTATGGAAGAGACTGAGAGAAAGACATCATACAACTACAGTATTTACTATTTCTGTCCCAACATAGTAATAAAGGGACAGATTCTTTCTAATTGGCTGCAGATTGCATTTAAGGCCCGGTCACAGCATCAGAAAATGGCACAGAAAGATTAATCCGCTTGTCCTGTAGGGACTACTCGCAAGGCTAGTTGGTGAACGTGTGTAGCTAGTGAGCTAATGGCTTACATGCTAGCAAGCCAGAAACATAGTAGCTCTAGTAAGTCTAGTAAGTATGTTTCTGTTTTCCATTCAAGTAGTGAAGGGTTAAATAAAACTGAATGGTGCAACAAAGCTAATGAGCTATGATAGCTTCCTCAATTTTGGACACTCCAGCTCTCAGTTTCCTCAAACTTATAAGATATTTTCAATTATTTTAAAAGTAGGGAAAAAAACACACAAATTTCACAGATTATCGGCTCTCAAATCATCAACTCAGATGACAAAAACTAGAAAATAAAGGCGTGGTCACATTATTGTCGGAAAACATTATGTATGTGGTGCGTTGTGCCAAGCAGAGCGGAGATGCGTGGAAAGTTAAAAATAGTTGAACTTTGACCCGGGCTGCGCTGACCTTTGTGGTGTTGCAGGCCAACCCAATCATTGTGTTGACCACTGCTTGAACTGAAAGATGGAGGAAAAACGTGTTACTTATGTTGTTGAATTTCCAGAACTGTGCAATAACAAACTGGCCTCATGTCAAGACCAGACAAAAAACACATTCGCTTGACGAAATATCAACATGCAGATGCAGCTACCAGGTTTGTTGTTTCAGTCTCTGACATGGCGATCTACTTCTAGCAACATTAGTATAGTGATAACTACTTTGCACCGACCAACGCAGAATGCCCTGTGCAAGACTCTTGTTTGTCCGCTGTAATGTGAATACGCCTTAACACTGCATAACAATATTAATAAGAATCTAAATCTTTTCATCAGCACTTACACATAACTCTCTTTTTCTTTCTCTTTCTCATAAACCCACACATACTCTCTCACTTACCTGCAAGTTCAACCCAATTTTCCCTTATCTGTATCGCTGAAAATGTGTTCACGGCCACATTTCCGCCAGCCTTTTCCCTACAATTGTACTTCAAACCTGTAGCTTCCTGGTTAAAAGTCCTCTTATTTCCTACTTGTAGTTGACTTGTCTCTTTTCTATTGCGGGTTCACTCTGGTCCACTCAGACGGCTATTATTTTCCGTCCAGTTTCTCACAGATATCAACAAAGTGAATTATAAGGTAGGTTCCAATCATGTCTGGAAGAAGTTCAGGAGGTCAAAATATTACCTTCATAACCACTCATATTACCCCATAGTGTGTGTCAAACATCCATACCAGAACTCTCCCCCAATTCCTTGGATGGACAAATCATGTGTAGATACTGCATCTTATCTCACGTATTCAATATTTTGAAATCTGAGTCTGTCATTAGAAAAACAGAGAGATGCACATGTGCATTTCACATCATTTCGCTACACCCTTTGGATTTCAATCTTTGTGATTCCTCTGGCTATTCTCACCTGATACAAGTGATTTTCACCACTTCGCCACTCTCCCTCTGTCCTCCCCTCTTCTTTTATTTTCTCTCTTTTTCTTCATCTTCCTCCTCTTTTTTTTATCTCAATCTACTTCTCCAACTCTCCGTGTTCCATTTCCTTGTTCCTGTTTCTCTGGCACATGTCATGTCCTTGCGTGTGACTCATTCAGGGCTACGCACTTCCTACTGTCAGCAGTTCTCTGGGTAAATAAAGAAACACACGTAGATACCAAAACGTATATTCCTGAGTAAGCACTGACACCCATATGATGAGCTCTGACTCTAGCATATCCCATGAGCCTACATACACACTGTACTTTGCATCCACCCACAAACTATTAGGGGCATGCTTTTACACCAATTTAAAACCCTGTGTACTATACAGTAAATGAACTATGACAAATGTGCTGCCACTGAAAGATGATAAAGTTTTTGTGTTTGTATTTGTATTTTTCAGAATTGTTAAACATTCAGCTACCTTATTAATCACTTGAGAACTGGAGTTTTATTTCATTTTCATTGTAAGTACTGTCAACTTAATTTGTATTTGTATCTGTTGCTTTGGCAGTAAGTACCTTAGTATCATTTCATGCCAATAAATCTTCTTTTGATTAAAATTCAACTGAGAACCCACTGTGCTGCAGGCCAGTTTCTCCTAAGCCTACACCTGACAAGTGACACCACTGCATTTAAATGCAACTAAAGTACTTGCAATCTGAAACCTGACACTGAAAAAGTTTACAACTTGAACTTCAGCCCAGCTTTCATTCACAACCTGGGGAAAACACTCTGTGAGATGTAGAAATCCTACCAAATGTTGCTCTGCCCTAATCCCTACTCCCCATCAGTGTCAGTCTTTCACTACTAATTATAGCCATCCTTGTGCAACATAAAAAAAACCCTCCAAGCTGGCTGATGCACTCTGCACAAAAATCCTATTTGAATGGATTTTATTTTCAGCAGCACATGTTGTGTGATTGAATCCTCACACTGACAACTATGGGAACTGCAGCGACAGTAAATATCTGCACATGACATGATATCTGACCGACAAGACAAACACATAATATATAAAGTCTGAAGACAGTGTAGAAGCTGAACTCAAGAAATCAGTCAAAGAGAAAAGTCAGCACATATGAACGCACACGTTGATCACACATGAACAAGAAACACAAACATAAAGAGGTGGCTGTTTGCTTTGATGCTTCGGAGTAAACTTGCAATTGATTTATTTGTCAGTATGCTGCTTGTTGACATACAGATGTGTGAGCACAGGCATTTGCAGTCATTCTGTACCATTTTACGCCACAGTGACCTATCATGCAGACAGCAACAAAGCTGTATCCATGTGCGAACATGCATCCTTGTACGACCAATAAGATGCCTTTTACCTTTGAGCTGTTCAAACCTTTTTCTCCTTCATTCAAGTGACTATTTGCATATCTTAAACACTTAAAATTTGAATTCCTTCCTCCTTCCTGTAAGTGCAACAACGTATTAGTGATACTGTATCAAGTAAAAACTACAATCAGAATCAGAATCGGGTTTATTGCCAAGTAGGTTTACACATACAAGGAATTTGTTTTGGTGTAGACATAGTAAGAGAATAAAAATATAAAGCAAGTAAAAAGCAAGCACTGCAGCAGTCAATAAACTTAAATAAGATAGAAAACCCACAATAAAAATATGAAAGAATATTATCTAAAATATAAAATATGTACAATATATCTGTTTTGAAATGAAATGAAAAAGCTGTACAGTTGTGCAGGAATGTGCAAGATATTTACCATGGAATGTGCAAAAGTTCACAGTATAAGGTACAGAGAAAAATGTGCAATGTACAGAAATGGTGATACAGAGGATGTGCGGTAATGTAACGCATGTAGTCAGAAGTGGAGGCTTTACGTTAATGTAACAGGAAGTGCCGTGGGATGACAGTCCGTGTTGGGGGAGAGGGATCCGGGGCCTTGTTGATGAGACCAGCTGTAGTCAGAAAGAAACAAGTGAGGCAAGAGTCTTAAACAGTTTGTGTCCAGGGTGGGAGGGGTCAGCCACAGTCTTTCCTGCATGCTTCAGGGTCCTGGAGGCATGCAGGAGGGAAGATGGAAGATTGCAGCTGATCACCTTCTCAGTAGAGCGAATGATACACAGCAGCCTGCCCTTGTCCTTGGCAGTAGCAGCAGTGTACCAGATGGTCATGGAGGAGGTGAGGATGGACTCTGTGATGGCAGTGTACAAGTGTACCATCATTGTCTTTGGCAGGTTGAACTTCTTCTGTTGCCGCAGGAAGTACATCCTCTGCTGGGCTTTTTTGGTGAGGGAGCTCCCACTTGAGGTCCTGCATTATGATGGTGCCCAGGAAGCGGAAAGACTCCACAATGTCAACTGGGGAGTCACACAGGGTGATGGGGGCAGATGGGGCTGGGTTNGTCCTGTAGTCTGCAGTCATCTCCACTGTCTTTAGAGCGTTAAGCTCCAAGTTGTTCCGACTACACCATGTCACCAGATGGTCAATCTCCCACCTGTAGGCGGACTCATCCCCTCCAAAATTGAGTCCAATGAGGATGGTGTCGTCCGCGAACTTCAGGAGCTTGACGGACTGATGACTGGAGGTGCAGCTGTTGGTGTACAGGGAGAAAAGCAGAGGGGAAAGAACACAGCCTTGAAAAAAAAGCACCTTTCTTGCTATTTTTTAGCTTGATGGTGGTATGAGTGCAGCTCACAAACAAAATTAGGGCTTCATTTCTTCATTTTAGCAATTAAGTTCAGGGTTCAAAACCCACAAGGGCCATTTGGGTCCTTTAATTGTCGCCTTTGATTTTCCCCTCATGTTTGCATTGGGGTTCCTCCATATGCTCTGGTTTATCCAAACTGAAAGATGGGAGGCACACAGAACTTCAACCTCCTCTCCAGTTTAATCCCATGGAACAAAGCTGGTATTAACAAATGCACTGTGAAAACACTGTGAAATAACACATATATTGGATTCTGTCACCTTAATCGACTGACTTCTGTCCACACATGTCAAGACGTAAACCGACATTATTTGTTTTATAGGGCATACGGAACACCATGTCCTGTATGGTACAAATGCAATCACATACACCAAATCTTATAAAATCCTGAAATGTCCTTCAAAGCAGCCGGAGATAAATCGCCAAAAAGGGATTACAGCCCATCAGTGACATAAGCTTAGTGCCCATAGCAACGAGTCTCACATTTTAGAGGCCCACAGATTCTTAATGTGTCATAGATTATTAAATAAATCAATGTATTTTTAGAATATTTTCATGGGAGGGATAAGAATCAGTACCTTTCAAAATTCAATAGCAGCCCCAAAATACAACTGGAGAAAGATAAAGACAAGATGAACATTGTGGTCAGGTCGCATCTCATTTAGCAACTAAAATGTTGTCTGTCATTGCTGCTGGAGACTTACAGTATATTTGGCATGGGTCACGGAATAACTGACAAAGTAGCTCTGTTTTGAACAAAACATCTAAAAATGAAAAGATATTTTGACCAGTTAACTGTATGATTTATGCGTCCAGGCACAGTAACACACACATATGCACCACTGTATATTGCATTTCATTGTTGACACAACATTTGCAAGGTTATCTTGCAAACTGAAACCTTACATGCTCCTACACAGCCTCAAACAAATGCACACATCCTGAGCTCTGTGATACGTGAATGTAGCTTTATGACAGCAGACTTGTACATCTAGATTTCCATCATCTCAGCAGTGTGACGTCAACATTAACAACAGGACAATGGGATGCTGTAGTAAAGCCATAAAGACATGTCCTATATACACTTGCTGTAAAAAACAGAAGTGACATATTTACAGTAGCTGACGTCTTTCACAGCACCTCTTTTGCTCTTCTGTTTGTGGATGTATTTTTGCACAAAGGAAGCATGCGATGCTGAAACGACATTGATGTAATGATGAAGCCTTGCGTCCATTTGTTTGTTCGGATACATAAACATTCGCAATTTAACCCTTCAGCTAACACGGTTTGCTTGATATTGTATGAGCATCACCGTATGTCTGTGCCCACACACTGATGCATGTATGTGTGACTGAACCAGAATAATGACTTTACCAGGCTTTAAGAAAGTATATTGTGACCTCCTTTCCTGTAATGAAATATTTCACAGATATATACACCAATAAGCTTTTGGAAAAAAGAAAAGAAATCCTTGTTTCCTCCTGTTTGTGTGAAATATGAAAAGACCATTAGATCAGTGATGTGTAACTGTGACTATAAGCCCTTATCTTTGTTTACTTCACCCTGTGAGATTGATCCATATCAATCCCTCCCACACCCAACAATCCCACCATCCTGCACCAGATATCGACAAATGGATTGTGAGTCGCCGTGCTATTAAAGTTGAATGTTGTTGCAGATGTGCGGTTCCAAATATACAAGTAAATCTGGGATTCTGAAGCTGGATTTACCCCTAAAATCTGATTTTAACCCTGTTTGACCTCGATTTTGATGGTGTTTTGCCATATTGAGCTGATGATGTGAAAACCATGTCTGTGCCACGATGGGTGTTGAAATCAGATTTGTCTGGTTGCTCATGTCTAAATCCAGCCTGGAGCTTTTATGGGCTTCCTACTCTGGTCACCCCAGTGTCCAATTATACTCCTACCAGCGCTAATACTGCTATAGAGAAGAGCAGAGAGCAGGCAAAGAGTGGGTTAGTGGGATGGAAGTCCAGTATGGTCTGTTAAAAATGTTTGGATGTGTAGGTGATGGAGAGTGACCTAGTTTGATGTTTGTTTGTGTACAGTGTGCGGAGAGGGGGTCTGGGCCTGTGTGATGTATGCACACATATGTACTGTATATACACTTAGTAGCCAAGGTACACTACTACACTAGGTAAACTACTGAAGTCTAATACAAATGTCCTGCAATAAATGCCACTTGAAAATTATAATGGTCGGTTTATAATATCACAATGCTCAGGTTTGAAAGTGTTTAACAGAGGAGTAAGCGGTGCTGTTGAATTGTTGAATTGACAACCAAAGAAAGATCAAGGTGGTTATTTCTACTTTGAAGACCATGAAGATAGTGAGATGCTTTTGAAAAATTAGAAAAAGATATTAAGTGGACTTTATGGTTGAGATTTTGTCACATAGACTGCATTAGTTTTAGCTAGATGTACACAACAAACTGGCAATTGAGTGTATGTATGTGCCCACTTGTATGTGTGTGTGTGCAGAAATGCCATCTGCTTGCACGCCTAAGAAGAGAATCAATGTACCACTGGGCCTGAAAGCTTAGGATGCACTCCTTGATTGCCAGAGGGAGGCCAGTCTGTGCTGCACAGGATGAACACTGGATCTGCTGTGATCAGTCGCTGTGGAGCTGTGAAGCTTTGTTGATGCAACAGCAGCACTAGAACAGTGCAGCTTTCTATTGATGTAATTATAATGCAATAGTGTCTGATATAGCTGATGATATTTCCACTGTTATCATACGGCTATTGTAATTAGTTTAGATGGGTACTGTAAGTCTGGTAAGAAAATTTTAGAAGCAATTATTAATCAGGTTGAAAAAGGTTCAGAGTGTGGACAAGTTACAGGCTGAATTGTGTGGGAACATACGCTATGTTCAGGTCATTTTCCTCAGTATCCTTGCAAACATACACATAAGCTCCGAGCTCCTCAGATTAATTCTGTCACACCTTTGTTGTGAAGACACACGCTCACACTCTCCCGGCCCAAGCTTGAACACACCCACAGGTTTAATCTCCTGCAGAATGATTTCACACCCTGATTGTTTGCTTTCGCTCTCCCTTTCTTTTGCTTGCATCACTTCCTCACTCACTTTCTGTCACTCTGTCACTCGTTCGAAACATCAGCTGTGTTCTTCAGTTTCTGACCGGACAAAGACTAATTCTTCTACCCGAAGCTTCTCCATCTCTTTCTTTCTCACACACAAAGGCATCCCTTCTCTCATTCCATCCCCTGGTTGTTGTCAACTGCGCTCATGCATATTCATGTACAGCCCTGCGGCTGATTATCACTGTTTATTGCATTGCCAAAACTCTTTCTCCCTCTGTCTCACTCAGAGAGTAATGCAAACACAGCTGAAACACAGACACAGACACACACACTGTTTGCTTCATTGTCAAGGCCAAGAAAAGTCATAAAAGCATTACTTGAAAATGACCCAATATGGATCTTTGTACCATGATAGTATGAAAGATGAGCTCTAGAGAAGCAGTATTTCCATATTTCCTTTACACAAGATCCCTACAAAAGAAAAGGCGTAATGCAATCCATCCCTAAATATGGAGAAGTTAAAATTTTCACAAACCCCTATTACTGTTTCTGAGTCACCATCACCACTGATGTCAGAGTAAGACAAGGTTGTTACACTTAACTGACAAAATTATGTGTCAAGAAAGTGTGGGGTATTATTTCAATTACAATTTCAAAATACCTGTATTTATCCAATTATGAAGAATGGAAATACACATTTTGTGCATCTCATATGTAATGTTCAAAATGCGTGGGTTTTTTTTGTTTTTGCAGGGAATGCCATGTAGTACATTAATATGTTGCGTCTTCTTTCAATGTCCACAAAATTGAAAACAGTTCCCCAACAACTGTAAAAGGAAAAATAAAAGTGACTTGCTGTAGGCAGACCCCAGCAGCATGAGTCAGACTGTTGATTCCTTTGTACAGCAACCTTTTTTTTTCATGTCTCTAACAATAGCACCATTTCACACTGACCGCAGTTGTTCGCTGAGCTTCTGCCTCCCTCTTGTCTCTCTTTCTTGTTTTTGACTGCTCACCGGACGATGATCATGTAAATGACTCTTACCCTTCATCCCGGGTCACTTCTCCCGGGAGGAGATCACAGGAACCACCTTTAACGATATGATTCACCTCCGTACCAGCTCAGGTACAAGTGAGGCTACCCCACTGTTGTTTCATATTCGTGTCTCCAGCTAGAGTGCTTGGCTGCTACATACATTACCTGCATTCATGCAGAGAAAGTGTGTTACACATTGTCTCACATTTTAGTCAACGATTTTCTGTCTTTGTTTTTTTTTTGTATATGAACACCTTTGTCTGCCAAAAACTGCTTCGTCACTTATTTCATGCCCTACAATGAATGTAACTTGATTGCAGGTGCAACAGACCATTGTGTTGTTAAATGAGTTGTGACCTGTCTCACAATCGCTTTCTTTATCTCTCTCACAGGCTCGTTCCGCCCCAGACTGCTTGCTGTGAGTCCTTATGCTCAGGTTGGTCTGCCATGAAGACTTAATTTTCAAAAGGTTTGCCACTGTGATATATCAGTGATCACATGCGCCTGCACACACACACACACACACACACAGTCAAACCGTCTGTCCTGACAGAGATAATGAGATCGAATTGAATCGTAAATGGGCACAGACAGAGGGATATAGTAGAAAGTGGAGAAAAAAATGGGTAGATTTTTTGTTGATAGATAGATATTCAACCTGCAAAAGAGAATTTACTCTTCTTTGGCCTCCAGTTCTCATCCAATCTCCCAACACTACACATCCCTCATCTCCTCATTCACTCTGTCTCTCTCCATTTCTCTCCCTATCTTGTTTGCACTCATTCTTCTCCAGCACTTTTCCAGCAGACTGCTACACATCAACGTGGGCAAACAACAGGAAACACAAGCTAAATTCACATCTGCAGGAACCTGAATTACTGCCAATTAACAATAGTCAGCTAACTAGGAGACTGACTCCCAATAAACTGAGGTTGGTTAGGACACATAAACCAAACTTAACTACTGCTGACTTGTTAATCTTACTTTATAAAAAGCTGATAGTGAAATGATACACAGTAGGGTTTAAGCCTGCTTTCAGAGACTTCAGTGGAATGTGCTTCTCTAATCACAGCTAAAGAAAGGTGCGCAGTAAGAAAAAAGCTTCTCCTTGCAATTTTATTTTTGACTGTGGAACAGGGTGGCCGGATCTGTGAGAGAAACAAACAATGCAATCTTTCAAAAGAAGCCCAAAACAAGGAACTTGGAATGTGACGAAACATAAATCACTTATGGAATTAAATGTAGCCTTATCTTAATCTTTCAATACATAGGGCAGCACCTTAGGTTGTTTCATTGTATGTAACATTGTGATGTAATACCCTTTTAAATATGAAAGTCTCAATTATATAAAGAAACGTTACACCAGTAATTACATGGACTGCTAATTACATGAACCAGTCCGAGGTGATGGTCTATATAACCACTTTGGTGTCATTCACAGTGACAGAGAAATTGGCGTTCTTCTCATCAGAGAACCTGTCCCAGAGCCTGCATGCATCAGTATGCATTGTGTGGACGGCTGTCAACAGTGAACACTCAGACCAGCCCAGCTTTGGGAGTGGGCGTATATATCTGACTGTTAGCCTAAGCTCCTTATGTCTGCCTATAAACTCAAGTGTTTCTGCTTTCCTGACAATTTTGCAGAAACAATAGGCAATGCACGTACAGCCAGTAACCACTGCAGGTCTTGTTGTCATCAAATCTGTATTGTATGTCCACTATCATGCACCTTTGCTGCATCACCAAAGGTGCATAATAGTGGTTGTGTCATATTTGATTGTTTTTTTTATGACATGGCATGAGTCTCAAACAGTGGCTGCCTCCGATCAGTTATTTGAGCTCATTTTAGCGATGTGGGAACGTTTTGTGACCCAGAGATGGCAAGTATCTTAGTGGCAAGTATTTCACACTATAGCCTCAAAAAATTAACTGTATCAAAGTATCAATAAAATCTATTACAAAGACTTCACAAATGTATTTATTGCAGGACTTGTGTTGGATTGCATTATTGTCCACACCTCAGCCATTCAGCATTCACGAGTACAAATCTTTACCTCGAATTATATTCGGTCGCGAATCAAAACACTTGATGCCAGCTTTACATGTTACGCTAATGATGTTCATAAGGGTATTTTCATGAATGTTTCTGTTTTCTGACATATGGTGTTAATTAAAATCACCATCAAAAACAAAGACAAAGGCTAGCTGAAGAGCAGTTAATAGTTATTAAATATTAAGCATAGTATAATCAGTGTGTAATACACCCTGTTTTTTGGTGTCAACACTAAACCTGGATAGTTATGTTCATTAGTGCGTTCTGTGCAATTGTGTCCAGGGAGATTATGCTAGCTCTTTCTGCTAATATAAGATGACACCCACACTCCAAGCCTCTCATATTACTGTATGAGTCATATTGTCCTTGCTATTTCGGTCTCAGCAGTGTGGTTTTGTGTGTGTGCGTGACTGAGTGTGTGTGCATGCGGCAAAAGTTGCACTTTAGAATATTTGGCTCCTATTCATCCCCGTGTCTTCTTAGAAAGCAGCTCAACTCTCTCCATATTCTAACATGTAGGAATGCGCAGAGTTCATTCCATGAACATGATCAGATTGTGAGAAAACAAACAAACAAATAAAATCAACAAGCCTGGCTGTGTCTGTATGTATGATGTCTTCAGGTGCTGGTATAAAGCACTGGATAGCAACAATCATACCCAGAAAACAAACAACAATCCACTGACTTGAAAGTCTTGGAAGTTAAAGATTCCTACAGCACTGCAATCAACATTGCAGTGCAGCTGATGTCTTAAATGGGACCTTGCATAGCAAAATGATTGTTATAAAAGATAGATACATGTAGAAGTGGAAAGAATGAATTCACCATTCTTAACACGCAGAGCAGGGGAAGGCAAAGTGCTAAATATTTTAAGTACCCTATTCACTTCTGCTTATGCTTTAATGAAATCGACTATGCAGTAGGTTTCTATATTCTTATAAATATTGGCCTTTATTTTTGCACATATCTGAAACAAAATCAACATCTGCACCTATATTGCCGCTCACCCCAGTCACACACACGAACTATACTTCTTTCTCACTTTATGTAAACACGTTGCATATGCATGCACACACAGGAACACTCACGCACTCGCACAGGAAAATGGATAGGGGTTAAGGTACAAAGACAACAAAAGACAACGTAGAAAAGGTCAAGGAAAGTAAAAGAGAAGTACAGAAGATGTAACAAAGAGGGTGATAAAGACAAGAACTAAGTACAGTAAAACCCAACAGTATGATGTGGTACACTGAACGCTGAAGAGTAACAAGAGAGAGAACTGGAGTCAGATCACTCGTGGATATGAGAAGGCTTAAGGAATCGGAGATCAGTGGTGCATTCTCTCAATGTGCTTGCCCAAGTAGAAGTAAAAGTATGAGTACATAAATGTGTGTATACAGTGTATGCAGGGGAGAAGAGCAGTAAGGTATCAAAGAAGACCAAGAAAGTGGTTAAGGCAAGGGGTGGTTTAGTTGGAGAGGTGGAATGTAAAGTGTTTTTGAGAGAGGAAAAAAAAGACTGACTCAATGGGGGCAATTATGCTAAGACAAAAGTGCTGATGTCCTCTGCTTTGCTTCCTAAAATACGTGTCCTTAATTTCCATCGTCATCTATGGGAAAAGGCTTGCATTTTCGTGTGTGAGAAAGTGAGGGGACTGTAAATATGTTGGAGAGGTAGGTGACATCGTGAGGAGAGGAGCCTGGAGCTGCACAGCCGATCAGAGCTGGAGACATTAGGAGAGTTCTCATTTCTTCTCTCTCTTATTTTTCTGCCATGTCACTTTTACCGCTCTTTCAGTCAGTTGCTTAGTTACTAACATCGGTCAGTTGACTGGCAAAAAAAGGTACTCATTTACAGTAATTTCTGCTGCTATTGAGTGGAGTAGTCACCCCGTTTATATACAAGTGTTGTGCATATTCTTTCTTTTACAAGTCAGCCAGGCCTCTTCACTCTGTCATCCACTCACTCAACCAGCTAGCCAGAGTTACATCTACATGATAGCCAGTAAGTATGTCAGTCTGTCATCTGGTCTGCCGGTCAGTCGGTTTGTGTATATTTACGTCTATATTTCTGTCTGTTTGGCTCATACAGAACTGCAACAAAGCAGAAAGAACACTATAACCCACACAATCTACTGGCAAAGTGCTGGCAAAGTGCTGGGGCTCAAATTGCCATTTACTTTCGTAGTCCCGGGAGATTGAGTTTTTAGCCTTGTGTTCAAGAGTGCAAGAGCTGGAAGAGTGCTTGGAATGGAAAAGCAATTACTGGCCCTCATGACTGTAGTAAGTATAATACTGACAGGGAACCAAATGTTGCAATGGATTCCTCAGGCCAAATTCACACAGGTTCTCCGCATATTGATTTAAGGCACTGATCAGTGTAACTTCACCATATACTGTGTGTCCTGATGCATGCGTGAGCCAGTCTTGGTGGAGGTTCTCCCTACCCAGTCAACGTTACTGGTGCAGAGATTTGGGATGCAACTATAATCAGAATCTAGAGTGAGCATCCATGGACAGAAGCGATATATCACTGTATATAAGCCAAGATTCCCCATAGGCTACTATACCTAAGCATATCATGAATCTCTTGTTTCCAGATTTCTAAACTTGGTATTGGCAGAAGTTTGGAGGCCAGACTGTATCAAGGTTATGGGACAGCTGATTCCATGTGGCTTCAGATGGCAAATCACAATGAAACTATATCAGGAAACAAATGCAAAGTTGAGAACTGTGCACTCATTCTACCTACCATTTCCACAGTATTATACAGTGTGTGATAAAGAATGGGAATTCTGTCTGAAGTGTACAGTATATTAATCTAATTTCATACTTCAAATACGTATTCTTAATAGCAACAATGATGCACAGTGCAAGTGTGAATCATCATTTTCTTATTAGTTGAAATGCTATGCATGTGCCTTTTTCCCACCAGATATTTTGACTTATCATTGCAAAAACAAAAGAAAAGCACAGGTGTTATTAATAACATTAACAATGGCTTCATTGTATTCAAGTGCCCCAGTAAGTAAGTTTTTTCACATTTTCACTTGCCACAATCATAGGAAAAGCACACATTAACCCAAACATGCATTTTTTTTAGCAGTTCTGCTACACTATCATTGTGCGAGTATAATAATAATAAGTATAATAATAATATAATTTAGTATACATTTCCTCATACTGAATTAAAATCCAAGATTTTAAAGATCCACAATATGTTATTAATTTGTTAATTTAATGCAAACAAGAGTATATATACCAGAGTATAGTGTACAATAGGAATATATAGGTGCCCATTGACTTTGGGGCAAATGTCATGCAATTTGAAAATGTACCATTTCTCTGCCAGAAGTAAACACAGAAAGAGTAGGTGTCAAGTAAAAGACAAGAAAGCAAGGAAGAGAGTGTTGGAATTGACACAAAGCGAGAACAAGAAAGAGAGAGAGACACACAGAGAGAGAGAGAGAGCGGTGGAGAGAGAGGGGACTTGGCAACGGATAGTGTGAAGTTGTGACTCTGGGCATTGCCCAGACACTCACTGTGTGTGGGAGTAGTGAGTGTGGGGTTGGTCCAAAGGGTGGGCCCTAGGTGGGCTGGGGTCAGTACGCTCATATCCCATTGGATGAGAGAACGTACTTCCTGCCAGTACTCAGTGTTGCTCAGGGCAATGGCGTCATTCAGCAGGGGGAGCGACTCATGCTGGCATATGCAGTTTTTATGTGTGCGTACGCTATGAAGGTTAAAAGGGTTGTATGTAACATTCAGAAAATGCTTGTTAACAATGACACCTGTGGTCATTAAGTCAACTGCAGTCAGCATCCTGGTGACCGTGTGTGCGCTCGCACTCCGTAGGCGTGAGCCAGCATCGGCCAAGACAGCGACGTGACACACACAAGCCTGAATGTGATTGACAGGCATCATGTTGACAGCTTGCTTTTCAATAAAGCTGTTTAAAAAAATGTCCATAGCCTGCCAGCCAGCTTTATCAGTCTCTGATTGTCTAGCTTTCACCAAGAGGCTCAGCTACGTCACCAGAGCTACATTTGGTGGATGAAAACGCTGACGGTGAGTGACCTAGACGGAATATTATAAATAAGATGTGTTGCCTGTGTCGAGTTGTGAGTCTGTGTCGTGGCGTGTGCCGGTCGTTTAGCTAGTGTTGCACACTGTTAGCGCTGTAGCAGAGCTGAAGAGAGGAAAGGCACTCGGGAGCACACAAACCGTCCTGAGTTCTTTACATAGAAATCAGTCCACAGGGTGTTACAGTCAACCGAGAAAGTTGGGGAAGGTCTCATTTTTTAAGTTACGTTACAATCTGTTCACACATTGGCAACAAAAAACTATTAAATAACGAATGTAAATTGTTACATACATACATACATGTGCAAAGTTTTAGGTCTACTTATCCTTTAAAGGTGTACATGTACTTCTGTGTGACTCCTTTGTTTACTTTTTAAAAAAGTGTACTTGGATTGTTTTCCCTTCCTCATGCATGCAGCACAGTAAATTGATTCAACCACAACACTGACCTTTGGTTGTAAAATGTTTGGTTGTAAAATGTTTGGAATATCTGCAAAACATCTATTACACAGTTGGGTCTTTAAGCCAAGCAATATCTTACAAGTACAAAACACATTCCAGCCACGTCAATAGCTTCCATAATGCATGACTTTCCTACTACTATTGATTGCATCACCAACTCTTAACTAAGGACCTAAAAATCTTTAACATGTTCTCCTGCTTGATTTTTATGAATGAACTAATTTGTAAAAAATGTGTACACATGCATCGGTACCAGCTATATAAAATCATTAATACCCTTTAGGAAGCCCTGGCCTGTAAACATCGACTGAGACATCTTCTGAAAAACTGACTTGATATTTCTGATCTAAAACAAGATTTTTTTTATGGTGGACTTTTTATATACAGAATATAGCAAACTTATAAAAATAAATTTCCAGTGTACTTTTCAAATGTTCATCTGAATAAGAGCAACACCAAAATAGTACACACAACCAATCCTTATGTTTCTGCCAAATCCTATTTCTATTTTGTCAGAGTAGAACGTGTTCTCATACATACATTAGGGCAAGTTTCTGCTTTCGTGATTGCACTGTAATGTTTCTATCCGCTTTACACATACATGTGTACACATAACTGCTGGCCCACACATGGACACAGGCAAACTATCTTTCTCAAGAGGCTATACTGTGTGCATAGCTGCCAAGAACATGCTGTATGCATAGCTGCCTGTAGATTCAGTGGCACAAATATGTTGTGGAAGTGCATACAAAAAAAACAAAAAAACACAAACACACATAACATTACAGTACAAACACTGACATACATCTGCCCTTGTTTGTCACTTGAAGCGCTTAATCTCTTCAGAGCGTAAAAGCAGAAAGTCTTTGTTATGATGTCTGCACTGTCACTCTGTTGTAGCATATCAAATTACAAAGATCCCAGCAACAGCTGATGTCTTTGATTCTTCATGTTTGACCTTTGCAATTTTTTTAATACAGGCAAATTATTGTTATTGTGTCCTTCTTTAACCTTAAAGGCACAGTCTGTGATTCAAATATAAACCCATCTGTGAAAATTCAAAATGTGACCTGCTATCACTCCCAAATTGAAATAGTTGGCTTTCAGTTCAAACTAGTCAAGTAATTTAACTAAGTCAATAATTTATACTGTCAAAAAATACTATTTGGCCTTTTAAGTGTCAATGGGCTAAACAGGTTTGACTTTGTTCTGTTTTCCACAGTATTTCCTCTCTAATGGCACATAGTCTTACCAACTCATTTCTACATCTCCACACATGGATGATGACACTGTCAGAACACCTTCTCAATTACTGCTCCCAGACCAAATGTGAGATTGCCAGCTCAGGGGAGAGCGAATCCCACCATTATGACACAGATGACTAGACTAGTCTCCTGGCTAACTTCACCAGCCCCATCCATGGTGAGGTGGGAGTGCAGCCACAGGGATATGCTGCTGCTGCTCCTCCTCATCATAGGCCATGCTACTAATCCAAAAGAATAACAAATAGACATCTGTCAGCTGACACTTTCTTCTGCTTCTAGTGGCTCCATAAGGACATTCCCAGAAGGTGGAAGCAAGACCACCGATCCGTCAGTGGCGGCAACTGGATTGATACGCATGATAGCCCTTTCAACTTCAGCTCCCATTGGCCAGATGGTGGGACAGATTGGTAGCAAAGGCCAAAGATGGTTACGAGAGCCTTTGTAGCCTCTGCCCTACACCTGTCCATGATTCCTGTAAAAGAATACACTCAGTTCATTAGGTACACCTAGTTCAAACTAATGGAGTCTAAAACAATAGTCCTGCAATAAATCCTACCTTCTTGAAGGCTGTAACGTTAGATAGTTTAGATAGTTTAGATTTCTGTTATTTAGCCTACCATCACTGATGGACAAAATAATGGACACACCAGTCTATTATTAGTATAAAGCAATACAATGCAACAGCACCACAAACTGCAGCCTCCATAATGATCATCAGTTTTACAGTTTAGTATTATTATTGCAGGACTGTTGTTTTAGACTGCATTTGTTTTAAGTGGGTGTACTTAATAAAATGGCAACCACACCTGCCCATTTTGTAGTCTTTACCCTTACAACTTCATTTATTCATTAATTCAATCAGGAACATGTCAAACCATGAAGAAAATGACAATCTCAATGCTACCTCATTAGACCTTTAAGAAAAAAACAGGTCAAAGTAACTAAGTTTGTGTGTTACTGTTCCGCTGCATCTTGTCTGTCCATTACTGCTAATGCTGCTGGTAGACATTACACCAGTGTTTATAGCTCTCTTTTTCAGCATATTCTCTTTATCAAACATTCAAAAACTGGCCAAAGCCCAGAGCTACTCTTGCCACATAGAGGTCAGAGAGTTGACCCAGTTCTTCCTGTATCTGGGTTCATTCCCTCTGTCAAAAACTGGGATGCAGGGGAAAACATGTCAAGGAGGGACTGAAAGAGAGAAAAACAATGCCATTGCCTTACATCTGCTCCTTATATCTTCCTCGGACCACAGGGGTAAATGTGTCCCCAAAACAGCAACAAAGACAGATATTGTAGCTACATAAGTACACTGCAGTTGATATAAGCCAAAACTTCAAACAGAGAATTATTATGTATTAGATATATTTACTGTATAATAAGTCTTTGCTCATGGACATAGTAGCTCGTATCTCAGAATGAATAACCTATGTAAAAGATCATGAATAAATGAGCTTTTAGCTATGTGTATATATGTTCCATTGAATAGTGACAAATGTACAACTTGTGACAGTGTTGAAGTGACTCAAGGTCCCAGTGCAGGTTCTGCCAAATATTAGTATGTCAGTATTGGTATTAGTGAGGAGAGTACTGCTAATACAGTACCATCAACTTACTGCAGTCAGTGGTAGGTTTTGTAAAGATGGACCTATCTGGTGTGTCGTGCAGTGCTGTATATCTACTGTAACATTCCTCCCCCATGGCACTGCGATTACATTTATTGCATTACACTTGTAACTTGGGAAGTAAAATGGCGGCCTAAGATGCTGGACAGCACATGCACCATAGGCACTGGCCTTCAGTTGCATCTGTTATTGCTAAGTCTCTTACTCACCTTTTGTACCATGTTCGCAATGAATAAATACCTAGTTTTTATCTAGTTAAAGCCTCATACAGGTGATCCCAAATCAAAACCATATTCAGCAAAGAATATTTATAAAATTAATTCTTCAAAATTAATTAATTATTCCATTTTTTTTTTACATATTACGCCTATGGTCCTGAAAACATTGGGCTAAATATAACGTATGACTCATTTCATTACCTTGCGACTTTAATAATGGCGGTTAGAGTTTAAGCCTGCAGCACAGTGACCAAGCAGAGTATGCTGGCAAAGCTATGTAGGGTGAGCCATGCAACTCTGTTCATGCTCTTAATAGTGCGAAAAATACAGTGAAAGTCAACTAAAAATGTGGGACAACAGGTTATATGTCAGCGTTTTGATCACCAACGCTGTGCAAGCTCTTGAGAGAAATTTGATGGTTATTTTTGCACTGTTTGGACACTAAACAACCAGGTGGCATTCATTCTAAATGAGATGGAACTCCAGGGGCCATCGTGGTGCAGATTTCAGACACATTTGAAAGGAGTTTCAACTGTTATCTGTCATGACTTTCAAATGGTACCTCCTACATTTATTTGGTTTATGATTGTCGAGCTGTCACAGCTTACATCTCTATCAGTGTAGCCTCTCTATCTCGGTCAAACTGACAAAAAACTGTCCAAAACCCAGAGCTAATCTTGTCACAGAGATGTCAGAGAGATGACCCAGTTCTTCCTGTTTCTGGGTTCATTCCCTCTGTCAAAAACTGGGATGCAGGGGAAAACGTGTCAGAGAGGCGCTCCCAGAAAGAAAAACAACGAGCAATGTCACTGCCTTACATTGTCTTCTGACACCAACAATCTGATCGTTGCTTGTAAATGTGTCACCAAAAAAAAAGTACAAAACAGAATTACTATCTTGCTGCTGTAGCTCTGATTCATCTGGATTTAGGCCAGTTTAATCCATATTTATACAGGGACCACCAGAGTACTTGCAATCCACAGCTTAAAGGCTGTCTCTCTACCAACCTGCAATATCCCTTCCCCCGTGAGCATCACGTGATATTACATTTGTGCAATTTTGCACATTGGAGAGAGGGAAAAATCACAACTGCCTTTACATTTACATTTAAGCTTTAGGCATAAAGTTGACACTCACTGTCTTTTCAGAGCTGTCGAAGAGCACATTGCTGAAGTATCAAACCTGCCACTCTTGGTTATGGACAAGATGATTGTAACTGAATGATTTTAACTTAAAAGTACATATAGTTTTGAATCTTCGACTCTGCAGCCTGTTAGTGTTTCCTGCTTCGTCTTGCCTTGCCTACTGCCTAAGATGTGGAACTCCAGGGAAAGACGTTCAAGGCTAATGAAAATGAATGAAAGGAGAAAGACAAGAGAAAGATAAAGTCAAATAGTAGCTCTTATGAATTCCAATGCCAGCTCCCGTGAGGCTCCAACAAGTTTTTGCCCTCTCCCCACATTTCTCCCCTGATTGTCTCATTTCCCTCTGCTTCCTTTTCATAGACAAAAGCTGAGTTGGAATCCAACATTGATGAGGTGTTTGGCATTTACGCTTACAAGGCTAAATTCTAAACCATTAGTCTCTTCCTCCCTTGCTGTGTGTGTGCATGTGTGTGTGGTTTCTTTTTTCAGTTTCACCCCATCCTCAACCAACCAACCTCGCTCCATCATTCTCTTTCTCCTTTTGCCATTGTAATTTACCCCAAAAAACTCGTTGAGGCAGCAACTAATGTTCTCTCTCTCTCCCTCTCTCTCTTTCTCTCTCTCTTTAGCTCTCCAGGGAGAGCAGTGTGTGAGAATTAGGTCTCTCAGCAGACGTGTTGTATTTTTGCTCCGACAGTTTGGGGCTACAGCAAGCAGAGAGAGATAGCGGATGGGATGGTAGGCTTGTAGACTCTATATGTGTGTGTGTGTGTGTGTGTGTGTGTCCGTGTTTGTGTGTGAGTAAGACAGAGAGAGAAAGAGAGAGTGTGCCACGCCACACAGGCTTTTGGCGAGGACACCATCTGGCCACGGGCTCAAAAACTCATCCAGCATGACTGCTAGAAGATAAACAAAACATGCATGCATGGAAGGTGCACACCCAGACACACGCAAGCATGCATGCATGCATGCACGCACACACACAAATGCAATAATCAGTGGTAATTGTCGCATGAGGTCAGCGGTCTCATTGGGGTCATTAAAGGTTTGTGCAAGATATTCTGGTGTTAAAGACCTGCTTATGAGATCTTTATACAAAATAAATTGGGGAACTTTCAAAATACTGTTGTGTGTAGTTAGTCTTGTATTGTTAGGCTGTGAAACATGATTTAATTGAAGTGTCTGTAAAACAAAATTCACAATACATGGGGGTAGATTGTGGAATAGGTCCTTAATTGTGTAATTTGAGGCGTAGTGAGGAGGCACAATGTAAGGTACATTGGTAAATGTTAATGGCTAGACCTCTAGTATAGCAGCCCCCTAGGAATTGAGTCCATATTGGACAATTCGGCGCCACAAGCTTTATGTCCCATGCCAACATTCAGTGCCAGTGCAAGAAGTAGTGTGCCTTTTATGATAGTAAGGAGGAAATCAGGGAGTGGAGAATATGGTACTGAATTGGCGTGTAGTGAGCCCATCATTCATGCAGGGGACCAGAATTCACCTCCTGTCACAGATGTGTGATTAACATTCCTGTTTTTATTCACCATAACCACAATCTTTCCCCGACCTTAACCAAGTGTGATATTTTCCTAATCCTAACCATTGTTTATCCACCACTATCTTTCTCTAAACATTGGCATTGAACATGAAAAAGTTGTCATTGAAAGTAATCCACGGTTTTGCAGTTGTTTAGTCCAGTACTGATGTTATTGTCTGGCGGTAGGATGAACTAGAGGCATTTTATGTCTGTTTTTGTTTGAGTAAATCATGAGATTCATTAATTCAATTTAACCTTTCCTAATATTTGTTACATATTTAAATATATACACATCCATGCCAAGCCCCTAAAAAAGAATCAGGTTGTCATGGATTAACAATAGCCAAAGAACTGGGTATCCAGAATTGGGTTTCGTAACATGCAGCAAGACACTGAAAGATGTATACATTTGCATGTATTTGTACATGTTCCTGTGTAGGCAACCGTTATATCTGTCTTTGAAAGTAGTAGTGGTGTCAGTAAGCCTGTTTGGTACGTATGCTGTCTAGTGTGTATTCTGCAATGACATTTAACACATTCACACTTGGTGCAATGCTTTCCAGATTTATGTTGTGATACAAATGTCAAATATAACATGACAAAAGGTGTTGACACTACTTCTTCAGTGATCTGCTCCTGAATTTCCTTATTTAACTTCTCCTAGTAACTAGTCCTCTTTGGAACTTGTAGTGTGATCTGTGCAAAAGAACTATTTAAATAGGGTGTACTGTAGGTGTGTGTGTGTGTGTGTGTGTGTGTAGAGGTAAAAGCTTGTACATTCACTGTATCTAGGGACACAGAAGATGCAGAGGCAGAGACAGATGGAATGCAGTGACAGGGGCAGGCAGGACAGTTTGTGCCCCATTAAATCACTATATTTAATTCTCTAATTATGCAAGCAGCTAACGAAAAACATCGCATTACCATAGGTGCTCTTCTCCTGGTCTCTTGTTGTACACTGTAACGGTGTCCGAAAGATCAGTAACGGTGACAATATTGTTCCTGAGTTTGACGATGAGAAGCTCTATGATGGTATCTGAGGTCAAAACAGAGACACTACGAGGCCTTACAATGCAATGTTCTCATGAGACAATGACTCCTACGCTGACTTTGTCCGTCTCAATGTCAGAGAGTGTGTATGTGTGTGTGTCTATGCGTGTGAGAGAGAGAGAGAGAGAGAGCTCTTGTCTGCGTTTTATATTTGGATGCTCTTTTGTCCTGAACTTCATTCGCACTGTTGGGCCAATCACTCAGACGTGACCACATTAAAGTGCTGCTCAGCGGCCAACACACACACAGAGTTCATAAACGTAGGACAAAATTCACCAAAGCAAACCCCAGTGTGACATTTAACTTATTCTGAGGCCCAGTATATTTGCAGTGACTAATCCTGTGAGAATCCGCTTCTACAATAGAAACCTCTAACACTTGGGTTGATATTAAAAAGGAGCACATGGGCTTCAGCTTAATTTCCACTAAGAATTTTCTCTAGGCTTCAATGCGACAAAAAAAAAAAAAAATGAGAGGATTGTTCAAATTGAATACAAACATAAATTGATCTTCTCAAAGAATCTTTTCAGTTCTGTTTTCCAAGTCAAAGTTTTCCCCAGCCACTGCTTCTTAAAGCCTAGGCCAGACTAGACTCTCACTCTGGAAACACATTGAAATTTCAAGGCCAGGCCCTGAACTACAAAGAAAACTTTTAAAGTGAACGCAGCTGCAGATTCCTTATTTTCACACAATGCTCTTTATAACCTTATCTATAGCTTCTTGTGGCTGTCAGTCAGCACCCCTTATACATTCCTCTTAATTAAACTGGATGTGCACAATCCACTGAATATAGTATAAAAAAACGAAAAATAAACTCAGATTAGATTGTTTCTCAGTTTGCTTTGCAGTGTTGCTGCTTTGATTAAAGCCATATGCATCATTGAATAATGTTGTTTTTTTCTATTTTGTTCTTCAAGCATTGATAAAGCATATTGATTTTGTTTTGATATTTGTGGTTTTCCTGTCCACTGGGTTCTGCAAACATTCTGGTTTTTTTGGTAGTTTTTTTTTAAATAAAATCTCTTGATCTCAAACAGCAAAAAAGCATATAGAACCCCTCAAAGTACAGACTGAACTACAGTGTTATTAATTAAAAAACATGACAGTCATTTTGTCTTCCTTGCTCGGGGGTGAGTGGACAGATCAACTACAAGAGATGAGATACACAGCTAGATATCAAACTAGTAAAAAAAAAATCTGGTTGGTGCTTTTCCTTCAGCGATTGAACATGCTTATTAGAGTACAAAATATTTCCATTCAACCAAGCAGTGGTATGAGGTATTCTCAGTTCACTAAATCTGCTGTGTTTTTGAGCATACAGTATAAACAATGATCCATCCACGTCAGACTTTTTTCTTCGCAAAGTCTTCCTCCATGTGATTGAATCAGTCTTTGTCTGTGTTGAATATAAGACCAAGGCACATCCTTATGGCCGCATAAAGGAACTCTGTCAGACAGGCATTGACAAGCACACAGGCAGGTAGGTGCGGCGGCACAGAGACAGACAGACATGAAAGCAGGCAGCCAGTCGGCCAAATAGGCAGGCCATCAGGTAGAGAGACTGGCAGGCAGGTGGTCTGGTTGGCAGGCAGCCAGGCGGGGATGTAAGTGGATAGCAAGAAAAGGCACACCAGCATTCAGACGTATTGACTCCCAAGCAGTCAAGCAGACTGACAGGAGGAGAGACAGGTAGATAGACAGACCGATAGATAGGGAATTATTTGACTGTGCCTCCCACCATCCCTCGTGGTCCACAAAGGACTTAGGCAGGTGGCATGAGGTATGTCACTGAAACCCCTGATGACAAGCAGAGAAGGGGTAATGGAAAGTTTCAAAAGGTGACAGCTAAAAAAGGGGGAAAGTTTTTAATGGAGAGCAAACTTTTTCATTGGCTAGAAGGCCATAGTTTACAGAAAACGGTTGTTTTTAATTAGCAAGTTAAACTCTAATTTAACTACTTTATATAGTTATTGCAGTACTACCTGAGCCTCTAAAATTAAAGTGATATTCCTCTCTCTTAGCCATTTCTGTTGTAGTGTAAGTGTTGTATGGCAGTAATTCTGCACATTAACCACTGGAATGTGTTGTATGCTACCATATTAATGAAATATGAAACATCCACATCTTCACCCTAACCCTCATCCAAAACGATTTGTCCCAATCTCTTGCATAGAGTTTTTGAATGACCACCACACTGGTAGCTGTGCCACGTACTGTAAGCTACAGTGAATGAATGACATGCCTACCGTACGGGTGCATCTCCTGTCTCTTTCCATTTCAGGATGTGGCTGGTGCTTGAGAAGTACTGGCACCCATTTCCTTCCCCATTGGTAGCGGTGCTACTTGCTGTCCATGATGACAGAGTTGTCACTGATGTCCCCTCATCATCCAGTGGTGACTTTAAAAAGGTCAGTGAAGACCGAGTCGATGCCCGTTACCATGTCCAGATGTATCAGTCAAACATTTTGACTGTGCTTTTCTTTGTACTTTTATTTTCCTTTTTGCAATCAACATTACAATCAAATGACAGATTTGAAGATCTTTCAGTCTTTGCACTTCTTGGGAAGGGGGTTCCTCCATCCTTTGTGGCCTTTCCTCAGGCTTAGCCCATTTTTATTCCTCTGAATCCTTTTTTATTTTGTTCTCATTTGGCAGGTGTTTTTGTCCTACAAGTCCTTCCACCTAAATGACAAAATAGATTGTTTGTTCAATAATTCCCTTCCAAATCAACCCATTTGAGTGTTATCTGATCTTGCACCACACGGCTTTATTTTTCAGTCCCTCCCAAAATGGCTGACGTGCCAGTTGCAAAAAAACGATTCATATAAGCTTTTTCTGATCTGCCATCACTGTAGTTAGTGTTCAGACAACCAAAAGGTTATGAAAAGATTATGTTCATGGTGAAAAGAAACTGCAGTTGAGTGTTGGTATAGGAGATGGAAGGTGAACTGCAGACTCTGGTATCAATGTCCCACACTTTGTAGGTCCAGCCACTTCATTTCCAGGAAAAAGTCATTATTCCCCCTGCCACAAAAGGTAGCTTGTCAGGAAAACGTATCTCATTCGCTCAGTCTTACTCATCAGTCTCTGTGGTCTTTCTGGTGAAGAGAGTCTGTTGTGTGTTTTTATTAATTGTTTTCACTAATTATTAATTAATTGTTAAAAAGCCCTATAAAACAGTAACTTTATCAACTATCCAAATAAACTCCTTTTTTGTTACTCACTCCCAAGATTTTTATTTTTGAGCAAGAGCTTTTGATCAATGTCCAATATTTGCTGTATCACTCGAGGTGGCAATTTTAACTGGTGATCTCATTAGCCCTGATCTGCTATCATGAGGTTACTACTGTTTCACTGTGACAAACTCTGGCCAATCCATGTTGTGTGAGTTGAATGAAGGGTTTGAGGTGGCCTTATGTCAGTCTGTCTGACATTAGCTGACAGGCTGAAGGAGTGAATGATGGCTTTTCATAAAGAAGAATGGCAGTTTTACAGACCACCAGCTGCTCCCAAACACTCTTCTCTAACCTCCCATCCACTGCTTGTGTCTGTGGGTGTGTGTACTGTACACTTGTGTGGATTGGTGTGTGTGAGCTCAGGCTTGTGTTGTGTGGTATGAGGTTTGTGTCTGACAAAGCAAGTGACTTGCGTTGTAACACGCTAACACACATTTTTAATGATGATGATGTCCCAAAGTGTTTGCATATATTCATTCATTCATGTTAACTTTTGGCTTGTGTTAGTACCAGTGTGTGTAGTTATTTGAATGTAGGGCGTTATCTGGTACACAAGCATGGTCGCTGATTCTGCGCTGAATTAATAGAAAGGTCGCCCGACCTCCACGAAACGACATTTAGTATGACAACAAAAGCTCAGATACATTCATCTCCTATATGCCCAGATGATGACAATCTCCCGAGAGCTCAATCATTCACTATTTTAATCCACCATGACATGTGAAGTGGTAAACCTCAACGGGGGTCACAAATGGGATAAAGGTTTACTCATCTAACCCTACAACAGGATAATTTTAGAAATAATCCTAAAGGTCAGTGGATTCTGTCTGTGGGGTTAGCAGACCACTGGGGGCCTTGAGCAGCTTCCATGGTTACCCCTATAGAATGGTTTATTTCACATAAATGGTCACAGAGAGAAAACACATTGCAAAGGCCATCGTTTTCTCCACCTATAATATCTCATCTAAAGTTATCGAAAAAGACTTTAATAATATAAAAGTCCAATTTGTTGTCTTCAACTTTAGTTGCTCTTTCCTGCCCAAGCATAACTGTTGAAGGAACCCCTGAGAAATGTGAAACAAGCCTTGTATTATAGACTATTAGACAGGAGATTGTTTACACAAATCCGGTATCCTCTCCATGAAGTTTCTGTGCTGAAGTGCATAAACAGTCTGCAGCCTAATATCATGGCTTTAGTGTAAAATGCTGTGGCAACATGGTTCTGTGTTATTAGCCAGAGTCGCTGTGGGAGATTTCAACTTTCCACTGCAATCCCCCCCGCCCCGCCCCGCCCCGCCCCGTAGAGTTGCAAGAACTGGAAATCGTGATGGTGTCTCAGTCGTGCTTGTGAGCTCTGGCTTGGCTTGCTGCTCACAACACGGGCTTGTGTTGCCCGCTGGAGGCGAGGCGGGGGAAGGCACGCAAACGGCGGGGAAAGATGAAGCGCTCCGTATTTCCCTGCCTCTCCTGCGCTCGCTGTAGATAGCCGCGGCCACCCTCTTCGTCTCCACAGCAGAGAGAGAGGAGGTATTGGCAGGGTGAGGGGCTGCCAACTCCACGTTTTGTTCGCCCAACTGCAGCCGAGAAATTTACCCTCCGTAGAAGAATTCACCATCATTGTGATCATTATTAGATACATCTCAATGATGAAAAATAAAGATCATGTAGAGAGAGACTCGTCTTGCGTCCCGACTGTCATCCACAGGTCTGGCAGTCTCACCCACCCCGCACGGCGCGCTCCCTGACTCTTATTTATTTCTTTTTTTTTTTCTTGATGCGCGTCCCCGCTGCGAAAGCAAGAGCGCTCCTCACTCTCTCCTCTCTTCACTTCGCTTCCTCTCCTCCTCTCGACAGCATCCAGAACTATAGCGCAACCGTCCCCATCACTCTTTTTCCTCCCCTCCTCCTCTTTCTCTCACCGCCAGATCTCTCTTCACTGCGTCTCTCACCCCTTTGCTCCCCCCACCCCCCCTCCATCTCCCCAGCTCAGTCCCT